>DWOX01000130.1:0-12791 GCA_018251315.1 Nastra julia | reverse complement strand
TGTTAACTCCAAATGATTCTAACAGATGTCGATACCTTTCGACTGGGTTGAGTAAGTAATCAATAGATGGCGCTGCTGTGGTAAATCTACGAACGTGTCATATAACTTAAGCCACAGCAACGCGTGGCCGGGTCAACTAGTTTATTTATATATTATAACACGCGGATTTACCTAACAGTATAAAGACAAAGAGTAATCCTACTCCATCATAAATCAATCAATAAATTTTACTATAAATATAACCTTTTACGCTACCAGTATAATTTTTAGGTAGCCTATAACAATAGCATTCAAGAAAAACAAATATGTGGGTATATATCCCAAATTCCCGCCCCAGTCGGGAGTCAAGCCTGGGATTTATTGAGCAGTGTCTTTATACCATCGTTCATTATGTTTTTAAGTAATCAACTAATGATATAAAAAAGGCAATTAAAAGAAATTTGATGAATTTGCTGATTGATAGCACACAACCGAACAACCATCCACTACGACCGGTTTACAATGTCACGCCGAAGGTCCAGCAATGTCTATACATTTAGATATAAAGCAGTTATTCGCTGTGCGGACGCACAGGAGACTCCACTATTTAATGTTGCACACACATTAGACCGTTTGTACGTAAATTCAAAATGTATTGGCAAGTGGCGCCAACGTGCGTACTTTTGTGTTTAGTGCTGGGTTTCACTGATGTCGGATACGCGAGATTAGCACGTAAGTTACTAAAGAATTTTATCTAAACTTTTGATTGGAGGCGGTTTTGTTTTCTTTAAAAAAATATCGTGGCTTTAATAGATTTCTTGTTTAGATAACAATAATTAAAAAAATATTTAAAATGGATTTGTAAACAACATTAGTTAAAAAGTGTTACTATACTTATATATTTTTTACTCATTCTAAAATAAAGTAAATACTTATATCAAACTGTTGTTTTTTACGGGGAAACATATATGTACTTATACTTACGAATATTCGTAACTCGTTAATTGTTACTCTAACATTGAAGGTAACATCATAATTACAGCATTGTGAAAGATACATAAATTTTAATGTACTATAACCAAATCGTGTCCAATTTAACTTCCATCAATTACAAAATTAATGAATGAAAATTATTAGTTACGCGATTTTAGAGAAGATATTTTGATAGATTACTTTATGAACATCTCTCAGAGGGTCAAGTCTTTCGAGTTAGTGTATTAGATTATGATTGATGTGTGTGAAAACAATATTCCTATGACATTTTTTCCCTTCGTTTCTCATGCATTTTTTCATGTTTATCTTTTGCGGGAACCCTTATTACGTGAAGCTTCACTAGTGGCCGGCTTATGTCAACTCTTACAACACCATTCTATGGCATTGAATTGGAGTTTATATTCTTTATATTGTCGCTTCAATACGGCACGTCACATGTAAATAAAACTATGGATATTCATACTTTTCGCCTACAACATTGTTGTAGATAAATATGGTTTCTCTTGTGTGAGTCTGCACTTAAAATAGTCGATATAAGTATTACTGATTCGAAAACTGATCATAATATCGGCAATATGCGTGTTGAACTATCGATTTATAGAATCGGATTCGAGGTTCTCGGTAATAGGCATGAAATTAGTATTTTAAATGCAGTATATTAATGATATACCTACGCTTATATAATGAACGATATGAGTATGGTAATAACGAACTCAATTACGCACCTAAAAATACAATTAAAAATTTCGGAATAATTATACTTAGGTATATTACGAGTAAGGTACGAGTTAGGTATATTACGAGTTAAAATATCCACTGAACTGTAAAGGCTGACGAACACACTCCCTCACAACCATAAATAGTATATAATTATATAGGTATACATACATATATGCTCACGAGGTACTTACGACGTTAGGGAAACTTGTTTGATTAACTCGCAAGTATAATATAGGTACCTAAACCTTTAGCCGTCTCTGTTCATAGCTTTGATATTTTTGTGCAGGAGTTCGGCACTCAACGTACCGCGATGCTCGCGGCGTGCTTCATTCCTACTTCTTCAGCTGGGAGCACGCGCCGACTCGCAACCTGGAGGTAGACTGGCTCGACGCGAGGAACATCTGCCGCCGGCATTGCATGGACGCCGTATCCATGGAAACGCCTCAGGTCGGTACAATTACCATCAACCAAGTACCATCTGGCCGCAGAAGAGGCTCAAGTGATTATCAAGAGTACTTAGTCATATTTTATTTTGCGAAATAAGCTTCACATTACGAAATACTCTCAGACCAAAAGAGTAGGTGGGTAACACTTGTGGTCTGAGGTCAGACTATTAAAAATAACTTACCTACTTAAATTACAATTCTATTACGAATTTACAACCCGTTCACGAATAAAATCCAACCACGAGGTCAGTACATCCGTTCACTTTCTTGAGAAGATATCAAAGCAGTCATTAAGTTCTGTCATGGAGTAATCACCAATTGTGTAGTAAGATTAGCGTTTCAGTTCACTCTAAAATGCTCAAAAAGCAATGGATGCAACCTAGGTAGGTAGTTGAAACAATTAAGCTCATAGCACAGTTGCGATGAAGTCACGGAATTCCCATGAAGCTTCTACATGAACGCTCCGGGTACAAAAACAGATTGATGCGACGTGTTTCTAGGTAATTCCATGGTGGAATACTTACCTAGATTACGCAAGTAGGCAAGCAAAAAGTACTTACACAATTTGTATTCAGATTGTTCTTATTCCTCCATCGCATTAACCTACGCATCGTATAATTGCCATTGTTAAACTCTCGTCCGGGTTTATAGTGGCGGGAAATGCTTGCTTTAAACATTTTCTCTAAACACTTCCTGTCGCGGTTAGGAAGCGTTAACGACACGAGCTGGTAACTCTCGTTGTTGCTTCCCGCGATGAATCTTAACCAAACCGGAATAGCGTGCACAAAGCGACTACGAAGATTTAATCGTTATCGATATACTTAACAATGAATTATGTATTTACTACATTGATACGGTTTATAGAGCGTGTCAGGCGTCCGTGAAACGAAAGAAGCGATGCGGGTAACGCCCGAATGCGTTTTATGGCAGAACACTTTAAGGCGCTCACAACAGTCACAACGTACCAGACAAGTGGCACACGGCACAAATACCTCGGGTAGCCGTATTGCCCACTTAAACCGGACACACGATGGAGATCCGCTTCCTGTCATAGTTGCACCATAATAGTGCGTACGCCAACAAATGAGCGAGATTTTTTGTATCAGGCCCAATTACAATCAGTGATGCCGTTTTCATAGTCATGGTTAAGTTGGTATGCTACTCCGAAATTATTTAAATTAAAATTCTGTAGGTAATCTGTGTCATTAGCAACTGTTAATAATTTAGAATTTATTATAACCATTTATTATTAGCCCAAACAATCCATCCTATCTACATTGCCACATGTGTTCCTCTGGAAGTACAATCATTGCCAACAACTGAACAAATAGGAACTAAATTACATTTTAAATACAGAAACAGGAGCCTCGTGTAACACCGGTCGCGACTGTTTGATGAGCAGTGAGCACTACTTAATGCTGGCGAGATCAACTCATAAATGAGATTGATTTGATCACTAATACAAAACAAATTTTGTGTAAAAAATATAAGTAGCACCTAAATATATACAGGGGTAAATTATTATGTCATAGAATACAAAATAAATTTTATTACAATTATAAACATCTGAGGTTTATACAGTCCACGAGATACGTTTAAAACTTAACCTGTGACCTCACTTCGAGTTACTATAATGTAAGTCTGTAAACATATTTCAACCAACTAAATAATACATTACACTGCTAATTTATTCACATAATACGCGACGCTAATAATCTAGTAAATATTTGAAATGCAAAAACTTGTGCAATCTATCGCGCGACTCTGAAAAGATAATTAATGTCAAAAGGTAAAAAATAATTAAGAACTACCCCCCATCGGACATAACATACTGGAACAGCATATCCGAGGTAAGAAGGGGATCTCGATTATCCCTTGTAATCAGTTGCTACATAAAAAATATGTACAAACACCTGGAAAATTATATGACTACGAAACATTTCACAAAAATAGCTGTATTAAATGCTTCTCAACGAGAGAGTTCACGGTACATAAAAATAAACGTAAACCAGGTACAACATCGAGTGGGGCCGTTACAATCGGGGGTTACTACCACCTCATAAAGCGCTGCCGTATGGCCATGGTAACAAAGGCGTATTTCGTACTGAAATGTCAGCAACAATGAAACTGAAATAACTTAGTAAGATTTATTGCCCAGATACAGACAGCACCTACTCAGTCTTTATTCAACGCCTGTCTTGTAAAAAATATTAAATGACAATTAATATAAACGAAAAAAATGTGCATGTACCTGTAACGTCGTGTCCCTCACTCCAGCCCGTTCCCTTTGATGCTACATTGAGCACATAAAAATGCACGATTTCCAAAAGTCGTCAAAGGAAACAACTTCATACAAACAATATTATTTACATAATAAAATATTGTTCATGCGTTGCAGATACGATACTAAGCCTGGTCAACTACATTTGAAAATAAAATTATGAGTAAAACACCGGCCCATAACAAAAAAGTGTAAGTACAAAAGGACGAAATCGGGGAGCGGGGCTCGGCAGAAACGTACGAGTTGTTACTCCGTCAGATAAAGATTATGACTGAATCGACTACTTGTGTCTCTTTCCAACTTATATTTTGTTTAAGTGCTAAAGAGAGAAGGATGCGAACGAGGTTGAGAGGAGTCGCTAACTTTAATAAATGGAGTAACTCGTACACGTCAATTAGGACGGGGCATTAAATGCAAGTTGCACAACACGGTTACACCAAGGTAGTAGGCGCAAATGTTATAAATATTTACCTACGTCACAGAAAAAATTACGATCAGATCCGAAGACCAACTCCATGGCACATTCAAAACCTTACACATACCTACACAAATTGAAAATTTCGCTGCATTAAGGGCATAGGGAAATGGTGAAAATTGAGAATTTGTAACATAGATATTTAAAATCAATATTTATTCTCAAATTTTGGTACGTAATGGGAAAATTACGTATTAAATACGCGTGCGAGGCGCCGGGAGCGCGCGCGGCAGCAACCAGCGAGTCGAGATATGAAACTACAAGATCACAGAGAAGGGATTAAATCCACTGAGATATTGACAACAGCAGCACCGGGCGGCGGCGGGCGGCTCTTTGCACCGAGTACCAATTTGTTGACAGCATTGCTGGCCGGCGACGGCGGCCCGCCCTCAAATTCCTAAACGTCAACATCAATAAAATAACTTCATGATCACGTCACTCCTAAAATCCCCTGAGCACGCATTAATATTGAAATTTTATAATAATTGTGCTAAACAGCTCCCTTTAAGAATATTATTACTATAGTTTGACAATTTTCCCGTGCAGCGAACTAGTATTCGTAAGCCTCCCGCCGAGTGGCGCTCCGCAGCGGGACCAAAGTTAAACTTTTCGTAAAAATATTGCACAATTTTGTTGAAAATTTTAAGGAATACTTCCTATTGACTCGGGTAAGCTAATGTGAGATGTGTGAATGTTAGAATTTTTTAAAAGAGATATTTAAAAGACGCCGCTATGAACTTCACAATAACGACAATTTAGTGGACAAAGGGCAAAATTTCTAGTTTTATTTACACAGCCAAACAGCCAAAATTCGTTCCATATGTATTTGTAGGGCCAGCCATAGATAGGGTTCCCCGGCGGTCGGCGAGGCGTGCCTCTCTCCGGGGACGCCGCTGGCCCATTAATGACATAGAGTGTTTAACACATTCGGCGACCTCCCATAAAGCGGTACTATAAATACAGGGTGTAGGTACCATATTAGGATTTATCAGGAATAAATAAATAAACATTATGTCACGACATACCTGGATAACCGAAGTGATCTCTGCGGTCGCTCCTCCAATGCAGGGACTGGCAATGTGACCACTGGCTTGGCACCCTCGGAGACCGGCAGCTTTCGCGGCCGACCACGTTTCTTAGGCTGAGGAGTCATCTCCACCGGTTTGGGAATGTCTACATTTTCGCTACTTGTAACTTTCGGGCTAGGCACTTCTAATGGATCCTGTGATATCTCATCGGGAGTCATGTTAAAATCACGAGACTCAGAGTTATCCTGAAAGATCATCTCGTGTATTGCTGGTTGAGATTTTTCCGAAGGCACAATGACAACATCAGAACTACCCGTCGATGTACTTGACTCTATTTCTGAAGATAAGCAGTGATTTTTGTCTGTGCGATGAATATCATTGAATGGTAAAGCCTGAATTTGTTTTGCCTGTAAATTAGACAAAATATTGTGTAGCTTCGAATTTCCATTTTTGGAGCAATTCTCGTTATTTAAAAGCGTATGATTAGTAGTCTTTATTCCCTGTTTATTTTCTAATGGTTTGGTCGGCGATATTTGTGGACTCTTTGATATTATTGGTGTAATCGTCAGAGCCTTATTTGACAACAGCTGGCCGAGTTTTAACCTTTTAGTTTCTAGAACTGAAAGCTCGGGCTCTTTATTTTGCGGTTGACCGATCTCAGCAGTTGACATTCTCTTGCCAGCATTCCTCCGTATGATAGGCACTTTCTCTGCACTCTGCACTATCCTCGAACTACGCAATCTCTTGCCCACTGTTGGAGTGCTTGTATCTGCGTTTGTTTTTCGTCTACTATTTAAAACTCTATTTTGATGAATATCATTCACAAAGTTGGGAGTTTTGTCAGATCCACTTGTTGGTGTTTCCGGCCGTTTAACTTCTTCAGTAATAATTTTAGCAGACGGGCCATGATCAGTCTTGTTAATTTTTAATATGATTCTTGGCGAATCTTGGTCTGAATTTTGATTTGACACCTTATCGGTGACATTTATTTCTAGTGGTTTTGTTACACTTTCGTTTACCTCCTTACAAAGTTCTTGTATTGGCCGAAAGTTTAAATGTACAGGAGAAGTTTTAACTTCATTGCTCCTTTCGACAGTTTTTTCATGCGTTCCTTCAGAGTTCGACCTATGAGTAACATTTTCTTTTCTTAAAAGAATATCTTTTGACCTGGGTGAGACTGTTCCTTGTCTGGATTGTGGTGGAGACGCACAATTCTGTACTTTAGATTTGTAGTCATCTGTAGTAACTTCCACATCTTTCCTAACTTCTAAAAGCTTCTTTAGCAAAGTACAGTTTTGCCTCGACGGTGATTGCTGCTTGTTTTGCTTAAGTACCATATCGGATTCAATAGCTTTTAGATTTTGATTGACATGCTCAGGGTTTTTACTAAATCCATCTATACTTGATGATTCTATTTTTGCATTACTCTGTAAAGAATCCTTCGCCATTTCATTAATACGCAAACTAGTCGCTGCCGTCTTTAAATCTTGTTTTCTCTGTTGCTTTACGATTGACGGGTCTTCTAATATTTTTTTATCGGAGAGAGCTGATAACTGTTTTACATCTGATTGAGGATCTACATCTGAGCATTTTTTATGATCAGTTGTAGAAGACGTTATCTGCTCAGATGTAATTCTCTTATCGGGCTGATCTGATAGTGTTACTGAGCTGCTACTTGCTGTACAATTAAAATTTCGTTCATCTTCATTTACAGAATCCTTTTTCATAACATCGACTTCTAGTGGTTTAACTATAGGTTTAATGTTAAGTTTCGATACAGTTGGTATATGCTCATTAATATTATTGCAATGAACATTTGTATCATTCTTTTCTATAGTGTAAACATTTTCATTTGGATTCATATTTATTTTCATGACCAATGGTGGATTCTTTACAACCATATCGTCCACTTCTTCGTTTACTTTTGATTTCATGTCATCCGGTTTTAAAATCGGTTTAATATTCAACTTTGTTACAGTAGGTATATTACCATACCTAATATCCGATTTTGGACTATCCTTCTTTGGAGATGATGGAGATTTCCTTCCCTCCTCAAGTTTAACTAAAGGTTTAATATTTAATTTGGTCACGACAGGAATTTTATCTTCAACCAAAGAACTACTTGGTTCAGAATCATCATCGACAGGCTTACATATTGGTTTTATATTTATTTTAGTTACTACCGGTATTTGATCTGTGTTTTCGTCACTGGAATTCCCAGTTTCAGAAGATTGATTTTCAGACTCTTTATGTACATCTTCATCTACAGGCTTAACAATAGGCTTAATATTAAGTTTCGTAACAACAGGTATACTATGTTCAGCAGTTTTATCATCACAGTCTTTTTCATCCAAAGAATTTGTCTCAGGGCTTTTTATGGGTTTAATATTTAATTTAGTTATTTTAGGTACATCTTCTTTACTAGCATCTACTTCACTATCCTTAGGTTTAACAATAGGTTTTATGTTTAATTTCGGTACTACAGGAACTTTTGCCTCCAAACCATCTGCTGGTTCACCACTTTCAGTGGGCTTTACCACAGGTTTTATATTCAATTTTGTTACAACAGGGATATGTGTATCAAGATCGTCATTTGTCTTTTTGGGATTCTTAGGGAGTGCCTCATTGTCAGGCTTGATTACAGGTTTTATTGTTATCTTAGGCACTTGAGCATTTTCTTTAATATCTGTACTGGAAGAAAATAATTCTGCAGAAATCTTGAGTTTAGGTATTTGATGGGTATCACAATCATCAGAAATATTTTCTTTTTGCGTAATATCTGGGGGTTTTATTGGTTTTATTGTTAATTTTGGACTGAGTGGTTGACCTTCAACTTTAGCAACATTTTTAATTGTAATTTTTGGAACTTTTTCAGTTTGCTTTTCGTCTGATTGACTTATGACTACTTTAAGCTTGGAAGGGCTTTCTGTGCCTCTGTTTTGCTCCTCATTTTCATTATTTTGAATGCCCTTTATAGTGAGTTTAGGAATATTTTTTTCAGTATAAAATTGTCCTTCCGTTTCTGTACCTGGTTTTCCCAATTTTATTGTAACTTTTGGGACTATATCAGGTGGGCCTTGATCAGATGCTGATGCTTGGTCAGAAGTGCTTGTACTGTCGTCATTTTCAGAACATTCTGATTCGGAAATTTCACTGCTGCTTGATTTCCTGTGGAGGTCTGTAATTTTCTCTGGCCTTTTAGGAATAGGTTTTATGTTGATTTTAGTTATGCTTGGTATCACTTCCTTGAATTCTACCACTTTATCTTGTGTTCCCTGAGATGGCCTAATTGGTTTAATTGTAAGTTTGGGTACTGGAGGTTTGATTTCATCAACTAATTTATTCCCTAGTTTTATTGTCAGTTTAGGTACTTGTTTTGCTGATTCAGTTTCAGTGTCATGAATAGCGCTACTACTTCCTGTGTTTGTTTGTTCTTCTGATATCTGTTCTGTTACATCTGGAGGATTTGGTTCAGAATGGCTCAGTTTGATTGTTGGTACTGTTTTAATCTTATCCTGTGTATCACCTGAACATATAACTGTTTGTTTGACACTTACATCTGCTGAGCCTTGTAGAGATAAGTTTAACTTTAATGGTGGCACTGTTTTAGCATGTTCGTGTGCATCTTGTGAAGATCCAGTGGTTTCTTTTTCAGTTGGATCTATTGAACTTTGTGCAGATAGACTTAATTTTATTGGCTGAACCATTTTAATGTTTTCTGGTTTCTGTTCCGAGGAATCAACAGTTTCTTTCAGAGTGGTATCTACTGAACTTTGTGCCAACAGACTCAATTTAATTGGTGGCACTATTTTAGCAGTTTCTGAGGTATCTTTTGAAGGGTCAACTAATAATTTCTCTGTGGTATCTGTTGAACTTTGTGCTGGTAGGTTTAATGTTATTGGTGGCACCGTCTTAATATTTTCAGGTTTAACTTCTGAGCAAACAATTTTTACTTTCTGAGTGGTATCTGTAGAACTTGGTGCAGATATACTCAATTTGATTGGTGGCACAGTTTTGTCACTTTCTGGTTTATCTTCTGAAGAAATAATTGTTACTTGGTCAGATGTATCTGACAAACTTTGTGGCAATAGGCTGAACTTTACTGGTGACACTGCTTTGACATTTTCTGGTGTATCTTGGGGAGAAATATTTATTACTTTCTCACTTGATTCTGTACAACTTGGTGCAGATATGCTCAATTTTATTGGTGGTACTACTTTATCATTTTCTGAAGTATCTTGTGATGACACAATTGAAATCTTCTCAGTGGTGTCTGATGAACATTGTGCTGAAAGGCTCAACTTTATCGGAGGCACTGTGTTGACATTTTCTGGTTTCTCATCTGAAGAAACAGTTGATATTTTCACACCAGTATCTGTCGAACTTTGTGCTGATAAGCTCAAGTTTATTTGTGACCCTGCTGTGACATTTTCTGGTTTACTTTGGAGAGTAACAATTGATACTTTCTCAGCAGTATCTGTTGAACTTTGTGCCGATAAGCTTACCTTTACTAGAGGCACTTGTTTAATATCTTCCTGTGTGTCTTGTGAAGAAACAATTGTTATATCCTCAGTCCCACTTGTAGAGCTAGGTACATTCAATTTTAATGGTGGCACTATTGTATGTTTATCTTCCACACTTTCTGTAGATAAAACTACTTCCTTTTCAGTTGTATCTGCTGAAATTGTCTCAGATACACATGTTATTTTTGTGTTTTTACTTGTATCCTCGGATGCAGCAGTTTCCTCAGTTGTTTCACTGATTTTAGCACTAGCAATAGTTTGAATGTCAGGTGGATTTGGAACACTTTCAGAAACCAATTCACTTTTTTCAGTTTTATCTGCCTTTGATATACTTATACTGCTCGTAGACGCAGTACAAATTTCAATAGGGACATTTTCTGAGGTTGATTGACAATGTTGACTTTCTGTGGTTGGAGTTTCTTTTATTTTTTCTGTAGTTAAACTATGGCTTACTTGTGGAGTAATTTTTTGTCTAATTAGCTTAATTTTTTTAGGAGGACAAGTCGATGTTTCTGCTTGGCAGATACTAACTTCACTTATGTTTCTAATCTCTTCTGTCTTAACATTACCATGTACAGGGGGCACAGCATCCGACGAACTAGACACATCCTTGACAACACATTCACTAGCTTGTTCTGATACATTAATGTTAATACTTTGCGAGTCCACCGTTGAGGAAACAGTGGAATCAGGTCTCCGATCACTAGGGGCCGGCCGCACAAGTCGTCTCTTTAGAGGTGACCGTGACACAGTTTCAGTAACTTGCACACGCACTACACTCACACTATTGTCACTCGACGTTGACTCCGCACTTTCAATGATCACATCGTCCCGATTGTCACTAGACGTCACACATTTTACTGTCCGTTCACTCAGTGCACTGTTATTTGAGTCTATGCGGTCAACTTTGTCAATGGTTTCTAGTTCACTGCTGGATGGAATATTTGGGATTGGACTGGAGGGTGGTATTACCTCTGTACAAGACGCAATTGGCTCCTTTGCGTCAGAAGATTCAGTAGTATCATCCTGTGGCTGAGGAGAGCTTGTTTGTGGTAAAACAGCACAACTCGCACTCGCCTCTGCTGTCGCCTCATTCGGCGACGTGCTCTCGGCTTGCACATCCCGACACTCGGATCTTATCACATTATCACTTTTGGCACTAACGACCGTTTCCGTCTGCGGTGACTGTGTGTTTTCATTTTGCACCTCTTGTGTTACATTTTCCAAACACTCGCTGCTCTCGAGTACTTCGTCCCCATCGTCAGTATCCAAGGCGAGCGGTAAGCGTCTCGGGGCGCCAGGATCCACGATCTCGTCTATCATGTCCAAGATCTCCTCCGTGCTCGTGTTGACGTAGTGTGTCGTCGGTGAAGGCACACTGTCACCGTCGAAATTATCCTCCGACATCGCAAGGTTTTCGCAAGGCGGATTCGGTTCGGAAGATTCCTGCTGTGAACTACTAGTTGCATTGACGTCCTCAATCTGTCTGATGTCTTTTTCCCGCGCCGATGTACGGCGGGAGGCGATCGTCGCAGCGCCCGCATCATCCTCTGAGCTCTCCATTATCTACTGTTATGCGACGCTGTCATATCTGAAATATAAAACTCCCGCTGGGTGATATTTACGTTACGAATAGGTAACCTGACGACGTGCGAGCTTGACGAACCACAGGCACCATTCTAATTCACCATAACGCTACATCAATTTGTTCACGGGGTCCATGGTGTTGATTATTGTACCTACACATGTACTTTATTCTCATATTCACGACGTTTACGTGTCGTCCGAATACGCGCGGGGTCTTGAAAACTATCCATTCAACAGCGTAAACCGGCAAACAAAAAGCTTGTATACGCCATTTTTAAAACCAAAGACATGGCAGGTTTGGCTGTATGAGCCAATAAAAAATATTTTATACGGACAATTCGGCCATTGTCGTGTTGGTAAACTGCAAGAAGCCCATAGATCGCTCCACTTGAGCTTTTAGCTTGTAAAAGAGTAATAAATATGCCTTCCGACATGTGGTAAAACGAGTAGGATAATAGCTCCTAAAACGTAAGCGATATTATCATATATGGCAATTTTACTACAAGTTTAAGTAAAAACCTATGATAAAAACGTTTCAGTCGTTTCAAATAAGAAGCCCTATATTCTTAGAAAATAATATAATTACGCCTATCAATAATTCTAACAGTTTTAGTAAGTTATTATTATTTTATCATTTCGTTTTTAGTCATCCGACAAACGTATAGGAATCGGACGCTACGCTTAGTTTTAAGCGAACAGCGATAGTAGCGACATTATCTAAATTGGTCTTGTAAGTTAGATAAAGCGGAAGATAAAGAT
>DWOX01000129.1:0-12800 GCA_018251315.1 Nastra julia | reverse complement strand
CCTGAAGTAAATGAGACGCAATATTTCAGGTGTTTATTTAGGGACAGGTTTACTGAAGCAAAGCAAAGTCCGGTTGCTAGCTCGAGATAAAATGTCGGGCATGTCCGCTGCATAATTGTAAAGAGGTATGGGAGCATAATTTAGCATTTTCCGTGCTTTTGAGCTAATGAGGACTTGTTAGTAGACACACGGGCAGCGTATTAAGCTTGCAAAATTTCGCGTAATTTATTTCACATTTCGTATTCTAACACGTGGCTGCCAAAACTAAAGTAACTTTAGTTACTGTCTTATTATATGTATATAGATTATAGAAAGCATGAGTAATGATTATTAGTTGATTTTTTATAATACATTTTGAAATAAAAAGTTACAAAATAATTGTGAGTAATTTTTTTATCCCTGAATTCACTGTGGGTATACAGATTATTATTTTTGAATTTTTATCTACAACTTAAGTAATAGTAGCTTCTAGATTAAGATGTATGGCCTAAGGCCGGGCAAATTGGGGTCACATTACAACAAAGACATATTCAAAAAAAATTCAAAACATTTTCAAAAATTGTTTTCAGAAAAATATAACTTTTGT
This sequence comes from Nastra julia, assembly GCA_018251315.1. NCBI lineage: Eukaryota > Metazoa > Arthropoda > Insecta > Lepidoptera > Hesperiidae > Nastra > Nastra julia. The sequence goes on along the minus strand of DWOX01000129.1, from coordinate 12,214 downwards.
TCGACTTCGCAATATAATATTCCGGAAAGGTTTGGATCAGATCATTTCCGATAAACTTCTGACGCCCCCATAATCCTTCCAAAGACAAACCCTATCTTCCTCACGGTCCATCGGTGCCACACCGTAGATATTGCGTGGAAAATTCTCTCAGAAAGTATGCGCAAAATCTTTACGAATACATTCTATTTTTCACTGACATCAGCGTAATCCACTAGTTTATAGCAAAACCATTATATTGTAGTCGAGTTGAAATAAATTTAACGTTATAAAAATAGAGTTTCTTGTTAATTTACGTTTTATTCGTCAGAATAGTCGCAGAACATTTAAAATTGTGACAGCTATGACCACCGTTTACTTAAATATTAGATTCTAAATAACAATATTTCATTAAGATTGTGCTATGGAGTTGCTTTTTTAAAATGGGGTATCATCAAAGTACCCAATTCTATTAAATGATTTAATATTTTTCCTCGATTTCAAATGAATTTCTGAATACGAAACCTGGAGTGGCTCACTGATAAAAAGTACGGAGTCAGATGGTAGGCACGAAATTATTCATGAGGTCTCCATAATTTGCTATTCTATGAATTTCACTTTCACTCGAATGAATTCTTCCCACGATCCCCTCAATTTGCTGGATATTTTGCATCCACAGATACTATTAGGACAGAATTCATTTCAGTAGAATCCGTGCCAATTGCTACAGCGGTTTCATGTTGAATTGGGTCAAGATTGTTGAAAATAATGAAGTGTAAGTATGTTGAAATCAATTATGATTATTGAAAATAAGCCCTAGAGAAGCGCTAGAATATACATGTAAGGATAAATATATCGTTATTTAGTGCAACAATGTTGTAGCTATAGTTTTAAAAAATTTACAGAAGAGTTAATCAAAGATTTGTTTTGAAGGTCTGGCGTTTTGAAGAGACTTTTTACACTCGTGATATCTCGCGGCAAATAAACATAAATTCTCTCGAATCAAATAGTCTTTCTGCGCATTTTGCCATATTTACATTATTTTTGAAAAAAACTGTCGTTACGAAATTGTTGCACCAACTGAGCGATATGAGGAAACGTTCAGTCAAATGTTTAATAGCAGTGCCATAAACTACTAGTTATAAACACTTATCAATTTTAATTGTTAATCAGTTGAAATACAACAAAAACTACATTTATATTCGATATGCTGTTTCTTAGATAATCATCAAAATCGCTTTGAAATACATCATCCAACAAATAGTAAAAATATATTTGATGGATTTTTCCAAAGTAAAGCAAACTGAGCTTTGAATAAATATAAATTTAGAAGAGTAAGTACAGAGAACTTTGCAGTAAAACATTCTTTTACAGTTGAACGTGTTGTATAACACCTGTGTAAACGTGCCAAGTATTTACTAAAATATTTTCTTTAGATATTAGATGTACTAAAATTCAACGTAGCATACGCTTCATCCCGATAACCGCTTATATCATATTCAGCAATTTAGGGTAGCAGTAGGTATTTTTCATACTGGAAAATTGGATCATCCTCATTTATTTTTGTTTTAACTTTGTCCCTCAATTTTGTGTTCTTAGAACTTTGCATTGATTATGTTATTAGTTTTTCTATACGAACTATTCTTACTTCGTTTCGCGTCGTAAAAAACACACCTTTTATTGTTTTTTTAGCGTCCAGTTTTGGGATTTCTGTGAAAGCTTTTCAAATTTTATTTCCTCTCTTAATAGAGCTCCCAAAGTCACTTTATACCTTACTCATGGGAACAGATCCATTGCCCAATTTACAGAGTATCCTAGATTGTGTTTAATTTTGCTTTTCTAATATCTTTATGGATTATAAAGTAAAATTCATAAAATACAGAATCAAAAACCACAAAATTAGTCAGGAGTAAACTCTATGCTCTTTGAATTATAGTTACCTAATTCGAGCATAAAAGACCATCAGCGTATTAAGAGATTTCTTTAGTATGTCTATAAGATTATTCTTAGGAATCCTCAAAGTCTCCATACTCAAGTACCAATTTATTATGTTTTCTCCGCATTGGCACCAACCCAAGTGAGAAAGTTTAGCTAAGTTAAATTAAAAAATTAAATGTAAAAGTTGGCAGCATCACACATTCCCGTCAGCATTTTAAAGCCAGATTAATTTAAATTGTGAATGTCATTTTTGCACGAAGGTTTGTGTTATTTTAAGTATTAAAATTTGTTATAAGTGTAAATGTTTGTTTTTCATAGAGAATATATGTAACGTTGGATACCGTGTAATGTGGATGATATAAACCGCACAAATTGAGAAAAGACGGACGTCGCGACCAAAAATAGGAAACATAGTTTGGTACCTTATAGGGTATCGATCCCGGGACTCAATGAATGGTGATGTAGTGTTGTAACCATTACAAATCAAATGAAAATGTGGGAACTATCGAGGGATCGATACAGTAAGATATAAAATATTTTGATGAACGACGTTTACAAGTCCACTTATACTTTGACGTAATAACTTGGTCGAAATATTGACCATTAAGCTGGTCTCTAGCGCGTATTTTTGACCAGCAAACTCAGGAAAATGGACAAAATCTATCAGTTAAAAAGGGCACAAGCAGGGAACGTTAGAAAGAGTGTTAGCTAAAAAAACTTTCAAATCGGAGTGTTCTCAACTACCAACCAGAAAACATTGCAATGCGCTTTTGTAATTAATTCCAACAAACTTGCAATACAAAACAGGCTACATAAATAACAAAGTTAGACAAACGAATATAACTGGAACTGAAGCAAGTTAGAACGTTTGGGTGAGGCTTAAGATTGTCTCACTTGTACTTCGTCAGTTTGTATTAACGTACTAGAGCATTGTTCATCAAAGTACCGTGTCTGACTAAGCGTGCAAGGGGAACAAACTTATTTCAGGTATTGTCTTACTAATCTTTTACTATAATCTTGAAGACGAAGTTTCTGTATATAAGTATACTCGTTTGCACATCAAGTGAAGCTCTTTAAAATTTCAACTCAAACAGGCAAACGTTTGGTTATTTTTTTAGTAAGTTAATTTAAGTTGGTTGAACAAAGATATGCCAAAAATTTTATTTGTTTTTGAATTTGTATTTTAAAAAAGTGCCGCCAAGAATTATATGTTGCTTCGTGCAGTACTTTAGCAAGATAGTGTTACCATAGATACATTTAAAAATATATTGGGGTCACCATTATCTTTTACTGTAATACTTATTTAGATAATTTCAAGGTGATGCCTATTATCAATCGTTTTACGTTCTCCACTTGAAAGTGAGACAATTGCCAAATGCATTAAAGTCAAAGTAGAACCTATTTCCTTTACAACTACCGTCATAGTTATGACAACCTAGACATATTCTCGAGAATGTTACTAGACAATTATCCAAAGTGTATTTGAGCTTAGGAGATTAGACTTTAATGAATCTACTCAGTACTGCTTTGTTTAATAACGTAGTTAGTAACCTTAATACTTCACAGAAACCTAAGTTTATACTTAAATTGTAATGTATATATAATAACTCAAAAGGTTAATTACAAAAAATGAAAACCCAACAAGCTGAAATTCTACGTTCATAAATTAAGGCCTGAAATAGCTTACCCCTTCCACGGCGGGGTCAAATCTAAGGACATCTCAAATATTACATATCTTCGTGTTGTTTAGGCTGTAAAGTGTGGTCAAGTATTAGACAAACATACTTACTTTCTTTTGCAAAACATCTTCCCAACAATAGGAATTTGCTGACTACTACTACAACTACTTCATCTGCTGGCAATGACGGCTTGAAACAGTCCATATATGACCAGCTTAAGACTTCCCAAAGAGACATCCTCTAATTGTGTTTGTCTTTTCTTACACCACTGTTGAAGCTCTATCGTCTGGTCTAATAATAAAAGTATTTACTAACAAATTATCCCGAAAATGTTTCTATTTTCCATCATAAAAATAAATTGATCGTGGCTTGTCTTTAAATTTAAAACGCTTTGAAGGCAATAAAGATAACTTCCTCAAAGGGAAGACACAAAAATACCCAAGTCAACAGCTTTGGTGCCCCATAATTAAATAATGTCCTTTCTGGTAATTAATTATTTTATCATCATTTTATGTTTTCTTTCATCTTTTGCCCTCTTAGTGTATCAAAGTGTATTGTTTATAATTATTATAAAACTTTAGTGATGTTGCTCTAAACCCTTAATTAATTGCTTTATTAAGATGATATTAAAAGACTGGAGAAAAAAGAACTCTCGATATAATAATTTTTTTTTTTTTAAAGACTAATAACACTACGACTTCGGTTTGATAATAACCATAATACACCCTGTTTCCTCCCGTAAAAAAACGTCACTATCATGTTTGTAAAACATGTGGTAGCTTTTATGAGCTGACCATGCTGATGTTCAAGTTATATTAAACTTCACGACAAAGTTTCACCTTACACGCCATATTGGTTGGCGTCACGCCAGATCTTGCCATACCTAATTAGCCTATCAACTTTGTCTTGCTACTGCATAATGTTTCAATAACCGCCACAGTACCCTTTATTAAGTTTGCATACTTATTATCATGAACTTAATAATTTTAAATTTATATTAGTTTCAAGTGGCTTATAGTGTCGTATAATACCTAAGATTGGAACATCCGTCCGTATATAACGTATCGCCATATCTGCCAATGTCTGTAATCAACCTAGGCTTGAATAATTAAAACAAAATATTTATCATTCTAAGTACCTAAGGAAAACACATGAAAAAAAATCAAACATTATTTTAATTTTCCTAATGCACAGATTACTCTTTCATCTTTCTTAATAATAATGTCGTCAAGTACTAAGCATAAAACCATTAAAATCATACACATTAAAAATAACTGGTATCAACCCTCCTCAGTCTACCGTAGGATATTTTATGCCCGTCTATTTATACATAGAGTAAGGGTAACAAAGTGCTCCATACTCTCGGGTCGCGTAAAAGACCCTCCGTTAATAGCTAGGGATCGACATAAAAATGTATGTAGGCTGTATCGAAGAGGCAAGTAGGTGACAGAATATTCAAATGTCCTCTATTTAGCTAAATAATTTGCTTAACACTGAACCTTCCAAGTCCACTTAAACTTATTTAAAACTACCCCATTTATAGATAGGAACATTCTGCATTACCATCTGTCTCTATATAAAAAATCAATAAAATGACTATACAGTACAACATAATGTGTAAAGAGCTTAACTTTCGGTACATTTGAAACTTTAATGTAGGCACGTAAGTTCACTTAAAATTAATATGAATAAGTGTACACATATAAATTTTATACATAATGTTAGACGAATCCAGGAAAGAAACATAGGAATGAATATCTGAGACAACATAAAAATGGTTAAATAAATAACATATGCATTAAATCTCTCAGATACAACAATATAACACAACGTATATGAAGTAACTTTTTGTTTCTAGCAAGTGTTCCAGACTAAGCACGTGAAGCGTGCCTTAGTCGAGATGAGTAATGGGATTAATTTTAAGAGCACTAAAATAAATTTATGTTTCGTAGTGTCTATCACAAAAACGACTGTTATATCTGAAATTGCTACGACTGAAACAGTACGAGCAAAATGTTGCTGTCAAAAATATTATGACAAATCTCATTTAAATATTGCTTTTATAGTACGTTTCCTATAGAGAATAGGATGAGGTTGACAAAATAGGTTATGTTTTTTTTTATTTTAAAATAAGTCAGTGCTCCACTGCAACCTCATATGACAGTAAGTGCCGATGTAGTTTTTTATGTTGCTTTAAAAATATCTCTTTTCTATAGCAATTGTCTACAAATGATTACACGAGTCAGCAGAAAGGTAGCGATCATCGTTGCCTATAGGTAAAATTCAAATTGGAATCATTTATTTCGTCTTAGGAACCAATACTTCACTTAATGATAATGATAACGACGATACCAATTACACCAAAGTATTGAAGAGAGAAAATAAAGAGATAGAAGAATAAAAAGGAAAGGATGAAAAACGCAAGAAGAAAGGATACTGAAAAGAAGAAAAACAAAAAACAATGATTCTCAAGTGCAGTCTTTAAGTTCTAGAGTGTATAAGATTACGGCTCCCCAGTATTTTTGGATTTTTCCTTACTAATCTATCGACACAAAATAAACAACTGCATTTAACTTATTCTATGTTATAACGCCATAAGATTTCGGATTAGCTCGTTAATATGGGCTATAAACATAAAGAATTTTACTGAGGGCTGTGTACGTTATAGGGTTAAGAACCCGTCCCTATATACATAAAATCATATCTACATCGAATTAAAATTTCAAATATAAATATATTTTGGACTTTGTTTTCTTCAAAGTAAAACAAATAAATCACGCACTCATACTCTGTGCTGCTAGTATCATGGAGAATAACACATCACTGATAAAAAAACAAATATAGGTACCTATTATGTAGTACAAATACATATAGTATGTACTCCAACCCAGAATCTACTCGTATCTCGAGGCCTTTCGCTTTGGAAGTTCAATACCAACTAAATTACGGGACCTTAAACAGTGGTTGAACATTAAGAATGGAATATCGGCCTTGTAACAAAATGTTATTGAACTTAGAATTACGTTGACTATTATTCTACCTTGGATAATGTTCCTTATGTCTCCCGTCCTTTCAATATGGTTCAAAGGCCCCGAACAAACCTTTTGACTTTGATAAATGCTACCAATGATATAATTAGTAAACATATGTAAATTGTAAATGTAGGAACTAAAAATACTCGTGATATCTATTGTGGGCGTTAGTTTTAAGCCTCACCATGTATCGCCAATGTGTAATTAATGGATTATTGGTTGGATGTACAGGGAGTACATAAATTTTGATAGTAATATAATGAAAAGTAAGGAAAAGTAGGCACATAACTCTCTTGTCTATCAAAAAACCTTTCTGTTATCTACTTAACTTGTACTGCTTACACCTGCATTGGTTTCTATAGAATTAATAGCACCTTCGTGATTAAGCTCCCTTTCATGGACAAGGGAAAGTTGTATAGCTTCCGCCTCCATGTGATTCCCGGCTAATCTATTGAATCCTACTCAATCTAACAAGTTTTATTCACGGATATATTCATTTTTAACCCCTGACGAAAAAGAGGGTTATAAGTTTGACGTGTCTGTCTGTGGGTGTGTCTGTCTGTGGCGTCGTAGCTTCCGAACGGATGAAGCGATTTCAATTTTGTTTTTTTGTATTAAAGGTGACATACATACGAGTGTTCTTAAAAAAAACTAAAGTTATTAATTTTGTATCGGAGGTATTTTTTATTTTTCAATTTAACCCTCCCAGTAATCTTTTAAAAAAAGATTTGTTTACAAGGTAATTTACAGTGCGACTTTGGTACGATAATACTAATTATTTGGTATGTTATTTAGAGTATATCGAACGAGTCTTTAATCTCTGTAATGTCGTAAGCAGTTAGGATTGAATTTCTACCACGGAGATACCTCTAATTGGTTTTGAGAGTTCCTTCGGCTCGCTACGTGAATACGTCCACGCTCCATTTCCGGACAGTAACCAATATCCCGGCACCTACGCTATCAGTCTATAGTTCTATAGATCTATAGTTCTATACGCTTCGTTAACACAATAATCTTCAGCCGATAGCACAGCGCTTTGTACAGGAAATGGCTAGTACAAAGGCTTACATACGACGTTATCAAAATCAAAATCAAAAATCATTTATTCATGTAGGTATCAATGATAAACTTTTAAAACAGAATTAAAAATAATAAAGAGATTTGGTTACAAAAACAAAAATTGCTAACCTGAGCGGAACCGGTTGCAGAGCTGTTCATTTCGATATAAATATTCATCTATATTATAATAACCTTTGCCAATAAGTTGTGCTTTTACATGTCTTCTGAATAAATCTAATACTGCACATTCGTGTATTCGGTTGCATTGTACTTGTGTCAAATTTAGGATTAAAAGGATTTATTTTAATGGAACACACAGTTTTAAATGTATCCCCTAACCGCACGTTCACACGGAGTCGTGTCTAAGTATTGGTTCCGATTTTTTTGTAGGATCCGGGTCAGTGGGTAGTATTGCAATGGTAGAGTTCACGAGCATCCGATTTTAAGATCCGTTTTGTAGGATCCTACAATCACAATTCTACAATTGTAGGATACGACAAACTTACACACGACTCCGTGTGAACATGGGGTAACGAGTGAAAACAAGCAGTTGGAGAACAAAAGGAACAAAGAGAATAAAGTTGGAGAACAAAAGGACAAAAAGTTGTTGTACTCTGCAGATTAAATTGACAATTTATATTACTATCTAACTACGCATTAACGTGAAACATTAGAAATACTGTAATGAGCAAACTATTAACCTACTAAGGTTAATAGGTAAATGTAATATGGCTTCATCTCACTAACGGCCTATTACAGGGCACAAATATCTGTTCATCGCTAAGGAGACTCCTACAGCTTGATGCTGTACAGATTGACTGAAGAAATTAGTAGTAGGACTAGGATCGTATGCTGTCCTAAAGCCTCCGATATGGGTTATGAGAACTTAGACTGACAGCGATGGTAGTGTCCTCTGAAGCGTGGTGCTTAAGAATTAAGAAGAAGGAGAAGAATTTATACCACCAGTATTCACTCATCCATTCATCTGGAGTTGTACCAGATACTTTGAATTACAAATGACTATCCAGTAAAGCAATAATTGGTAGTCAAATTATAATTTATGCCGAGAAAAATTAATCATTCGTATCTTAAATCTCTCGTCAGAACTAACTCCAGTCAACAGAGGCCATCATACCGCAGTTCTCACGCCAAACATTTTTCCCGCCACCCCGTATTTTCGTCGCCGCTTATTATTAGATATGTCAAAAGGCCACTCATCATTTTCAACAGAATAGACTTGGCTCTTAATATTTTTAAAGTCCAAAACATTCGTTCGCACAGGAAGCAGACCGCCTCCGTCGGCGTCGGTGCGTTCGCTATTATTTTAGATTCTACTATTTAAAAGCAATATTTTTTGGTTCTTTAATGTATAGATATAGCTCTAATATACGTTTGTAGTTTTCAACGTAAATTTACAAGGCCGCAAAGCCTACGGACAAGAGGAATTATTTGGCATCATAGTTTCGGCAATTGTTCAGCATTTTTGTATCACGAGCAGAAAAGAATGCGGTGGACATAAAGATATTCCAACTGTCTCTGCTTTTATGATTTATATTCCCAGAGACGAGAAAATAGCATCCACGCTTTTAAACAAAAATTTCTTACCAACTTTTGTAGCAAAATGTTGTCGGACGCATTACTCTACTTCAAAAAACCAGTTTTTTTTTTGTATTGATACGGGTATTTCAAAAATGTTTTTTGTTTTCAAAGTAGGGAATGGGTTATTGTGACACACTTTAATGGATAAAAATAATTTACTACGCCATCTACGAGCGTAGCGCGGAAACTGCACGGAGAGCCGTAGAGTCGACGGGCGCACTGCATTCTATGTAGTACGCGAGTATTACAACAGATGGCGTGCATTTTATATTAAATAAAAATCATATTTTTTTTTTCAAAATCATAAGTCTGAATGTAAAAAAAATTGGTCAACCCTATTATGCTGGGGGCCCTCGGGGCCGGGGCCCGTGGCATTTTGCCACCATACCTGGCACTCTATAGTTCGTCACTGCCATTTAAAAAAACACGCCGAGTATGCGAAGAGTACATCGTAAGAGCTTAAAAAAATGCACAAACCCTGAAAGTTGTAGGGTAAAAGACCCTGTTACCGTTCCGTTGCCGTAGACATTGTTGTCGAACAAATCCTAACGACTTAAAATAGCATTCTAATTTTCCTAATAAACGAAACCTTCACACAATAGTCCTCTTTAATATTCTCAAAGGTGTGTGAAGTCTGACAATTCGCAGTTTAGTAGGACGAATATATTATAATTTATTTTTAAACATATTTAACTATGGTGTTAGAAAACATTTCGAACCTAAGCAAAGAGCACGAATTTTAATCTTTTATAATATCAAAAAAGAAATTCCAACTGTAAAAACATTACATTCTTGGTGAAGAAACTTCCTATAAAGGTGGTAGTGACATAATGTAGAGTAACTACCTACAATACTACTAGTAATACGTTTTTTGTGACGAGTCTATGTTTGTGACATTTGACATTAAAGATGAAGTGACAAGTGACGTACAACACAATACATTCTATCTATTGTCTGTGGACGTGTTATACTTATATATATAAACAACGAAATGTGAAACAAAAACTAGAAAATGATGTTTTCCTAACTAAGCAGATAGAGTACACGTACAGCAAGAGTGCAGTAAGGAGCAGTGAAAACGTTACAAAATTTTAATTAATATAAGTGTGACGTATCGGAATTTATACGGAATAAATTAGTTTTTATTAAAACTTAGTGTCGGAATTCAGAAAGGATTAACGTATAGAGCGGCTTTCCCTTTCGCCGTGGTTTGAAACCAAAAATGATAAGGCAACAAGTTTTAGTGTTAACCACTTTAGTAAATGTAGTCTTAGTAGTGAATGGTGCCGTTGTGCGGGAAAATGACGACATTTACGAACAAGGACTGTACAGTACGGCGGACCACGTCCAAGTTTTAACTATTAAAAACTTCGATAAAAAAATTTATGGTCAAAAACATGCCACTTTGGTTCAATTTTATAACAGTTATTGTGGACATTGTAGGGCATTTGCACCAAAATTTAAAAGTTTGGCAACAGATATTCTCCCATGGAAAAGTATTCTTCAACTTGCTGTTCTTGACTGTTCTGTGGAAGAAAACAATGATATATGTAGACTGTTTGAAGTAATGGCTTACCCCTCGCTAAGATATTTGCATGAAAATTATGTTAAAGCCCCAGCCAGTGTTGGAGATAGAATGCAATCATCTGATACTGTAGAAAAATTAAGAGACAATATTGTTACGAAAATGCAGTTAGAGAAGTCAATGGGGCGCTTAGTATCTGCCCCATCCTTCAGCATAGCATCATACGCAACATTTGCTTCAGCTCTCAATGATGTACCAAACAACGTTATTTACACATTCCTAGTGTTTGAAGGAGAAAATTCAACCATTGGTTCCCAGCTTGCGTTAGATACAAATGACTACAGAAATATACTGGTGAAAAGGGTATATGAGAATAGTGAACTGGCCCAAGTTGCAGGTATCAGGAGTGTTCCTGGATTGGTTGCTGTTGGACCCGGCCAAGAACATACTTTACTTACACCTGAGAAACCTTCAAAACAAAACTTGTTAAAGGCTATCAATTCATATCTAAAGAACAAAAATTATGCTTTCCCAGTTCGTGATATTGTTGGCCAAAGTGTTTTTGGAAATGAGTTAGCAAATGATAAACACATCACTTCAGATGCAGATGTTGTGTATTATGCAGATTTGGAGAAAACGCTTAAAACCAGTTTACATACTGAGATCACAAGATATAAAGTATTAAATAAAGAACCTTTACGAGCATTATTAGACTATTTGGATGCCATCATAACTTCTTTTCCATTTAGGGGTAATCAAAGACAATATATAGTAGATTTACGCAGAAATCTTAGTTCAAAATCAGAATGGGGTGGTGGTGAAGTCTACGATTTAGTGAAGAATCTTGAGATAGCTCACGCTCCAGTGTTTACTGCTGACCTTGATTACATTGGTTGCAGGGGAAGTCAACCCAAATATAGGGGGTACACTTGTGGCCTGTGGACAATGTTCCACACAATGACAGTTAATGCTGCCCGAAAACCAGGCAATGAGGGGCCGAAAATTTTAAAAGCTATGCATGGTTACGTGAAACATTTCTTTGGATGTACAGATTGTGCACAACATTTCCAGGATATGGCTGCAAGGAACAGGCTGTTTGATGTCAATGAGAATGACAAGGCGGTGCTATGGTTGTGGATATCTCACAATGAAGTGAATTTAAGGCTATCTGGCGATGTAACGGAGGATCCGGAGTATCCAAAAATTCAATATCCCAGCCCTAGCAAATGTCCTGAATGTAGAAAGAGTAGAGGTGCCTGGAATTTACCCAAAGTTTATGAGTATTTACAGAGGGTGTATGGAGCAGAACATATTCAAGACACAAGAAGTGCAAGGTCGGCATCCACTGCACTAAGCCCATTCTCCAACTTGGATATTGGAATGCTAAGCCTCCTGTACATATTATC
>DWOX01000128.1:0-12815 GCA_018251315.1 Nastra julia | reverse complement strand
TCACCTCTAACGTCGCAATACGAATGCCCCCAGTTATCCCTATTAATCATTACCTCGGAGTTCTGAAAACCAACAAATAATGAAAAACCGAAACCGGAATTGAATAACTCCATTAATAACTGAACAGCACATCGCCTACTGAATAACACGTCTTATGTCAGATGAAATAACTCGCGAGTAATTAATAATGACGGCGAATCAACCAGCGAGGAACTTTGAATTTAATCTTTGAAGTTTTCTTGGTAAGTTCTTTGTACCAGATTGACTTCAATAACCGGGTCTGTTGGAAAGCTCGCGAAGCTTTAAGTCTCAGTGAATTTCATTTGCATTCCAATGGATTTTATGTGTGTAGTTTTCGCGATGTACATGAATCGTGCTCTTAAACGTTGATTGAATACTAGATTTGATTTGAATACACTTTATGACGGGTTGTAAGTCTTGTCTCTGACGCTATTCGTCAGATTAGGGTTCAAAACCAACTGCTGATAAAAAACCTGACTGATAACAAAAAACCCGACTACTAACCAAACACTCGACTGCCAACAAAAACCTGACTACTATCCAATTACCCGACTGCTAAACAAAAACCCTACTGATAACCAAAAACCCGACTACTAACGAAACTTCCGACTACTTATCAAACTCCCGAATGCTAATTGTTGTTGTACTTTAGGTATAGGTAATAGTATAGCCGAAGATGTTAAAATAAAAACCTCTATCAGGTTCCTTCTTACAGGTAAAATAGACGTAAATTGTAACAAAATCAGAAACATTCCACAATTCGCAACAGAAACACAGACTAAAATATAAACGTTGACAGACGTCAATTGCGTACGATAAATATTGGAATATTATTTATTTCAGTACCACTGTGGCATTTTATTAGAAGCCGAAGACGTGAGTGATATTGAAAGCTTATAAGCTTGTTATAAGCAGAATAAATTCCAATTTGTTTTTGTATTAAATGAAATTGAGACTGCTATGATTGAGACGTGGTTTTGTCAGGTATATTGGAAAAAACCTTTTCTATTTTTTTTGCCTGAAGGGCTGAGGAATGAAGCTGACGGGTCACCGTTGCCTATGGACACGTGCAACAGTATTCACCTGTGCTTCGCCGGTCTTGAGAGAGAGCTCTCTTTACGAATTTATTTCATGCTAGGTTCAGATTCTGAGCATCAATCGACGCTTGGTAATCATGCCGGATGACTGTTTAATTGATCTTGGGTTTGGTTCCCAGTGAGAGATGTTTGAATAATTTTTATTCTATTCTTCGTCTGGCTGTATGTATTGTCAATGGCACGTCAGAGAGATCAGTGTGGAGGGTTAGTCAATAGGCTTCGGACAAGTGATTGAGCAATATTCATTACTTACTCAGTCGCCAACGCGTTAGTGATATCCGCTGTATATACGGAACTGTAACAATCATCTCGTTAGGCGACTGTCACATAAAAAACTAAATTACAAATGTATCCATAACTTACGAGAATTGGACCGCAAAAACGCAATCATTCATAAAAAGGTCGCGCTCACAGCTAAAGCGGGGCTATAATAATTATCGCTTAATGTCTTGTATGCGAACACTAAGCGGATTACTGCGCTGCCCGCCGAATTAATAGCTAGGGCGGCCGTAAATCACGCGATAATGTTTACGACAAAGAAAATACATCACTGCTCTTTGAAGCTTGAATAAATTGCTGAATGTTTGGAATACAGTCGAAAATTATGACTTGGTTTTGATAATATCTGATGACTAATTACAAGATTATCGCTCACGAGAACAATTTTGTAAAAACTTTCAACCTCTACAATTTTTTTTTTGTAATTTCATCCAATTGTTGGTTGTTTAAAAAATTGGAGGTATCCATTGGGTACATTTTAGGTAGCTTTTTATATTTTAATAAATTGTAAATTTAATATGTTATCTAAAATGCAAGCTGCATAAAAACTAAATAAATCCACCTTATGACAACAATGAAAAAAATCCTTTTTAATCACTGGTGCATCATAAAAAATCACTTTCAAACTAAACACAGAAAGAAGAATAAATTCAGTAACAACCTGAATGTAATTCAACTAATTACTTCATCAAACTTGTATGAAACAAAATGTTCTGCATTCACTGTTGCAATCTCCAGCAACACTCGTTACGCTGCATAATGCAACCCAATGTAACGTCGGAACGTAATCTCACAATTGTTAGTTGCAAAAATGCTCGAGCAATTTAGACTACACATTACATGAAATTATTCGGTCATGCACATCAAATATTGCTAAGAATTGCACTAGGAGAGGAAATAACAGAGCTTTGAGAGTTTAGGGCTGTTGTCTCAGCTATTTAGTTTAATATGTTGCTGGATGGTTGCAAAGAGTTTAGATATTTACCTGACCTACTCGTGTAAACGAGAAGTAAATGACTTTTCAGTAAAGATATATCAAGTCAGCAATTAGATATGGTACTCATCGAAAAGTACCTTCTTAAAATCGAATTTTACATTTTACACCAAACATCCATGGAAGAACTACAAGCCGAAAACTAAACACTTTTCGTTCCCTTAATGTCTGTCATTTTACAAAGGTTGTAACAGCCAAGACAAGAAGTTCTATTGACAATCTTTCGACACTAGCACCACCTACCGTTCACCGCCTGCACTACAACAAATACCTGAACCTATTACGCCATTGTTTGAAAACGGCAACCGAGCAGTTGTAAAAAACGATAACAATCTTTTAACGAGTCGAGAAGTTACACGTAGAATAGGGGCGCTACAATGGGGAGGAACGACCCATATAGCAGAATTGGGTTAACTGCGACTCCTTTCAAAGGTTACAACACAAATCTACCTCGGTTTTTGAGGCCCGGTGAAGTTTGGTCATCGATAGTTGGTAATTAAACTCGATAACTCGGGTGACAACTTAGTTTATAAAGTCCGCAGGCAACACAGGTAGGTTATCTGGATTCGCTTGCTGTTTTCTCTTAGAACAAAGGTATTGTTGAAAATGTAGGCTTTTAAAAATATTTATGAACTGTTTCAACGAACTAGAGGAAGGTTTTTTAAATGTGTATGTCAGAAAGTGTATCTCCTTCTTTAAACTCTGTATGAAATAACGAAAATTATTTTTCATTGCTGAAATTTTTAAATATTAGTTGCTTCTCTATAAATATTTCTAACGTCACTTCCGGTATAACGAAATTAAGATTGACACATAAACAGCAGTCTAATAATTACTTCCCTATCCTTAGAACGCATGAAGGCCAAATACGATCGATCCTCAACCTCTATCGGAGTATCGTGAACCGATATTCAGCAGTACAACGCACATAGCCTGTAAATCAGCCAACTTTACGAGTTATCTCGTAAGGTCTCCATCAGGCGGATATCCTGAGCCAGCAATCCTTTCAGACCTGAACCCCCATAAAGAAGCCCCTAAAAGTTGCCTACAACCCCCTCCACGACCCCTAAAAGATACCCTTACCCCTCCTTGTTTAATGCTCATAACTTACGGATAGGTTACGTGTGGAGAAAAAGTTTTGTGATCTCGAATATGAGGTTGTAGTTATGATTTGGTCGAAATTAAATGTTAGTCTTTCACATGATTTGGGCCAAAATGTTCGCCGTTGCTTTATGCATCTGTTTCGAACATTTTTTTAATCCTCTTTTGAACATTGATTAACTTCGACCGATGTATTAACGCGTTTTAACCTTACCTGAACCTATTCTCTAAGTAACCAAGTAAAGAAATACTAAAATCAACTAAAAAATCAACATTCTTCATAGGTACATATGAACAGATTTATTAGGCTCAAACAAGCCGGGATTTAGAGACATCAGTCAATAAATTCACCCTCAACTATACTTATAGGTACCTCACTTGAAGCGTTGTACTTAATGCCCATTTAGTCAGATATAACTCAACATTTTGGAACAATAATTCAGTCCAAACTTTAGGCCCCACGCTTAAGCCAAGTTAAACTCTGAATTTCCCTATGGAGTATCATTTTCTCATAAATCAACCCTTCGTGGCGGGTCGCCAAACCCTATCACTAGGACTACAACCAACCAATCCCGGGTGATTAATTGATTAACCGAAGGTTCGTTTGCAAGTAATTTACTTGATTTATTACTTTAAACTCAAAGCAGAAACACTGTGGCAAAAGTCAGAAAGTTCACACGTGCAGTTGTACCCTCAAATCCTTTGCGATAAGAGCGGAAGTGCCTTGCACGAGAAATGATATATGTCCTTTAAAAGCGAAATAATTAACTGAAGCAAAGGGTGCAAGTGACGACGCCAAGTTAATGGAGTGTGTAAGACGTTTCGGTAAAA
Source organism: Nastra julia (assembly GCA_018251315.1). Taxonomy (NCBI): domain Eukaryota; kingdom Metazoa; phylum Arthropoda; class Insecta; order Lepidoptera; family Hesperiidae; genus Nastra; species Nastra julia. Next base: position 8,492 of record DWOX01000128.1, on the reverse strand, counting down.
TGTGTGGAGTTCATAAAAGAAATCATCTAGAATCATCTGTTTTATGAACCTCATTTATGGTTTGCTCGAAACGTTTTACCTGTATTATACATATTTGTGGGTATGATAAAGAAATGTAGAATTTCAAAACTGTCATCTACTTTAATACAGTTGAAAACAATCTTGATATAAATACTATTGTCTAACTTCATAAAGTACTTTCTTTGTTCAGATTCAAATTAATTAAATCCAAGGCATGGAGTGAACTGTTACACTTATAATTAACTTTCTGATATTGGTCCCAAAACAAACCTACATATGTCAAGACAAACAGAGAAACAGCAGAGAAGTACCAAAAAACCATTTATCCTTAACAATAGTGATGTCAATCTCCGAAATCTGCATTCGACAAATTGATTTTCCGATGTAAAAATGGGCCACGAATCGATTGACGTGGATGGCTAATGTCAATAGCACGTTTACAAAGGCTCCCAGAGTCAGGGATTCAATTTCATAACCTCTAATTGCCCTCCTCAATGGATAAACGGACAGGAAAAGGCTTTTTGATGTCCCTCCTTCGCCGTGACTTAAGAAAATAGGTAGAAAAGCTACGACAAAAGAATTTAATTGATTCGCGACCAGATTTCTTTGAGACTCGGAATCCTACTCTTTATACAGGTACCTGTTATATTGAAAAAGTTGAACTTGAATTTGATGTAGGTAATCCTTCGTTCTGAAGTTTGGGAGTTAGAGATTTAAATATAGGTTCGCGTTTGCGTGTTTCGCAGTTGTTGTTTTTAGCGATTTGGAATTCTTCACTTTTTGAGATAAATTTAACGAAATGAATCGGCTTACCTACTGCGTATCATTGCTTTTTAACTAATTTCACATACAGAAATTAAATCTTGCCAATTTTTGCAATACCGCGGTATGCGACAAAAATGTGTTAAGAATAAAAAAAATACCGGAATAAAACGAAATCCAAAATTGTTATTTTTATTATTTATTATCTACTGAAAGCTGCATCTAAGTCAAAGTTATGTAGGTTACTCTACACAAAAGTATTTTAGCATAAGAATCTTGTCGACTAAGACAGTATTTTTCCCGAGCTCCATAAATGAAAGAACCAAAGCAACAGCAACAAAAGAAAACGAGAAATTAAAATCAACTGAACCATTACAGTAGGGTCAGCAAATTGAAAAGCTACGTTGACTTGAATGACATTGGGCGAGAGAAAGACCACTCAAGAGGGAATTACAAATATTCTCTTGATCAATTCTTAGGTGAGATTACACTGGGGGTAACACTAAATTCTGTAGATGATTTAATCGAAAGTTTTATTTGCAATTGACGGACAAATAAATAACTTTCTCATCCTGATACTTCTACTCTTCAAAAGTACTGTACTAAAAGTGTTAACGCTAAGGCTGCAATTCTGACCAAAATTAGATCCAGAAACTCAATAGAGAAGTACGATTTCAAAATAAAACATAGACGAGGTAGGAACATTTTATTGTTGCTGTTCTTGTATTACATTCGTTCTCACCGCACACAATGAAGCGATATAAGATCCTTCGTTAATCGCGTTCATACAGGGTGACCTTTGCTCTTCCATAGCAGCAAAGAGTTGTTTATTATTATTACATCGGAGAAATGCTTCGCGTCGGTTTCATCTAAGTGGTCGTTGCGTGACCGGCCCTGTAAGTGGCAACGGTCGTCCATTTTAAACTTAAGAGTGCGGTGAGGGGACACGTTTAAAGCGTCCGTAATCAAATTTCACTCGAGTCTTTAAGGGTTAAAGCCGGCAACTTTGAGCCTCCCTAATAAATTATATTGCCGACAAAACTGCTCCCGAGTGCGACACAGTTCGTTGGCTCATCTAATTGGTCCAAATTCGAGTCGACCCGGCTTATAATTGGACTGGATTCGGGGTCGTATGCGCTCCGAAATTAGTACAAATTCGAACATTGGCTGGATTAGGCGAGTCGCGGAACCGCAGCACTAATGTGCCCCTAGTCAAACATACGTAATAAGTTTGGACTCGTAAAGCTAATGAAGATCCGTGAAGACGCAAAACAAATTTTGAAGTAAGTTTTGGGGTTTCGAGTCAAACTTTGCGAAGGCGCGGCGTCGTTTTGAATACAGTAAATTCTTCCTTAATTAACGCCTGTCGCCTTTCGTAAAAATTCTGCGTGCATGTCGTTTCATATCATTGAACGTCTTCGCTGCGACGACTTTTAAGTCACTGTAATATTTTTCTTTAATGTCCCTATATACTTCGCGAATAATTATGATTTTTTTCTACAAATATTTGGTCTTTTTTAAGATCTAGTTAACTCAATAGATACTAACATTCTATCTTAATAATTCTACTGATATTTGTACAATAGTTTCTGTTACGTGACGAGCATCTCTCAAGACAATTTTCATTAAGTTAATCCTGTCTGTTACATATACACACAATATGAATTTCGGTACCATTCAATCAATGCCGGAGCTCAAATCCTGGATATGGAAAATGATCCGTTTTACTGCCAGGATCAATAGCGATTCTGTATTCAATACTAGCGGAGGTGATTTGGCCACAGATTTAATTGATACACAGACGTACAGACGGCTCCGTAATCCGAAGGCTACCCTTTGCGTATTACATCCACGTAAGCCCCTTTGAGGATTTTAATTACAGTTACGCATGTACATATTGCTAGATCGGTAGCGCGTGCCGTGAAAGTTATTCCTATAATCACTTTGCAGGAACGAATTCTTAACAAAGCGTATTCTCCAAGATTCCCAATTAAACCTGCGACAATCCCGTCGAACTTCCCGAGCGTCAAGTTCCGAATCTTGCGAAAGAATTTCTGTGTAATTAGTATAAGTTTATGCATTCGGAGGTAGAGTGCCGGTGCGTAGCCCAACTTTTAATTACGGCAACATTTCGCCGTCAATCAGGAGTGCTTCGGCCTCTTTTTATCCTTGACTCTCGATAAATCTTTAGCGCCATTATTCCGAGATTAACGGCGGCCGGCTGCCGTGTTCGGAATAATGTTTTTGCTTAGCTTTCTCGGCGTGCCGATGAATTTATCGAGTTTCGCGCTCGGCTTCGCAGGCCCTGGACTGCGTTCGAGTGGAAGAGATCCGCAATCAACGCCCGCAGTGCAACCAACACACGAAGCTTTAAGTGACTGGAAGCAATTGATGCGAATCTTAGCTGCACGTGCTGTATTGAACACGAAACTTACTAACTACGAGGAAATTATTAACACCTTTTTATACAGGGTGAAACACAGTTTAACAGAAATTAATTACCTATAAAGAAATCAACGGAATTCTAATAAATTACCGTACACTTTTTATAAGCTTCTATTTTTTTTCATGAGAATATCAGGTGAAATTAGGCTCAAGTACACGGAGCTAAGCGAACCACATCTAGTATTAAACAGTACCTAACTAACATTGCTAAGATACTTATAGGAACCCACTCGTACTTTTCTAACACAATTTTAAAATCAAGAGACATTTTTAATCAAATTTTTATGCTAATAATGTTCATAAAAGCTGCCGGCTTGGGTAAAGCGGCGATAAAACAATTTGCAGAGAAATGGCGTCAAAATCGCACGTTGTTAGAATTGAGAATGACAGGCACAGGTTCTATTTATACTCATTTTAGTAAATCCTTTCGTCACGTCATCATACAAAATTCAGTTGATTAGTTTTGACATTTGGTTTCAGAAGCAAATAGATTATGTATAATGGTACGTAAATTGTCTATCTACTTTAATTACTTTCAATGTTAATTATGGGTAAATGATCTAATGAGGTTGGGGAATTGACTATTTTCTAGCGCCCACCGTAATTAGGTAGCTTAAGTTTTTGTCTAGTTTTTCTAGCAATGTAAGTACATATAAAAATAAGTTAAAGTTCGGGTTTCTTCCTAGATTTTTTAACGCCCTACGCCCCTTGTAAAGATGGTTGGATTTGATGGATGGATAATAGTGGTATCTTCTGCGAAAAGGAAGAAAATGTAAATTCATTCGCATGAATAAAGAATAAAAGATACAGTAGTTAGAGTAGGTATGTAAAATTCAAATTTAAAAATTCCATAACCTACATAGAAGCGGATAGCAAAGAGTTACGTAATGATGTTAAAAGCTTATTACGTAAAGTTATTAAGCACATTAGGTCCGTGTTCTCAGGAAAGCTGGTGTGAGGAATTTTAGTGAAGCCGGTTGTTTAACCATAACCCATTATTAAGGTTATACTAAGTAATGTTATTCCTTAGATAAATAGTTGTTAGCTAATGTTAATACACACCAAAAACGCAGATCTGAGCCACTTTAAATTGTCTGTTTTTAAACGCATGACACAGAAAGAGATTTTTTCATATGTCTGTCTGTGTTGTCGTTTAACTAATCAATGGACCTTTTACCCCAACAGCACCAGAAGAAAAGTAATATTTTTTGTACCTTTAACACGTTCTACAAACCACTATACCTATCTATAAAAGCTTGCCGGTATTCAAAGTATGCAATGTCACAATTGTTTCTTAACAACGATTGTCGTTTCTTAACTAAAAGCGAGTATCAAATTACTCTTCTATTGCTAAACCGATGTAAATCCTCCGCTAACAGTTCTCACCTACTTTCTACGGCACTTTTTAGCGCCATAAACCTCGAAATATCATAATACGGCTTTTATACCATGAATTAAGTTCAATGATCATAGCCTGCTAATTATAACGCGTGAATCGATGCACGTAATTCTTAGGCTTGGCCCACATTCGGCAAACAGTTTGCTGGTGACTAGCTGTGAGGAGCCAATTGTATATTACACATACCTTATTACACATTGATATACCTTTGTCACATACCAGTACAAACCCAAAGTTTAGAACAAAGAAGTGAGGTCAGATTTAAAAAAAAAATCGATTCGACATATGTCACAGACCACGGTGTTGCCGATTATTATGGGGAAGATCGTTATAATTTGTTAAATATGTATTTTATACTAATCTTTCAAGCCCGTTGCATGGAGATCAGAGGCTTTCGAAACACAACTGACAGTTGTCACTAATGACAGATAAGCATGTCAATTATAAACGTATAACTAACCACTCGTGTAACTTGCTGAGTACTGCCAGCACAGTGACTTCACAAAAAAAAAAAAAGAGTCAATTTGGTGGCAGTTAGATAGGCAATGGTTTGCATTTGCCTAGTGAAGCCGAAGCCTTAGCTAATACAAGCGTGAGTCATAGATTTTATCTTTAATGCTGCTAATTTCGCGTATCATGATTCGGGTCAGGAAGCACAGTCATGCGATATAAGTGTATAGGCTCGCTTATCCATTAATTTTTGGTGTTGGATTTCGCCGCGAAATAACCCTTTTTATTTTGGCACACCATGATCGGCACTAATTGCTCGCTCGCACGGAATGTTTGCTTTGGAGGTTTTGCGAACTTTCATTGCTATCATAAAGAATACGTCCGATAGAATTACCTCATATATATTTTTTTGTTTGTGTTTTTTAAAATGTTTAGATTCCAGATGTACCTAAATAATAATGAGTTAAAACTAAAGCTTTTTTAAAATCGCCAGCTTTTTTATATTCCTCTAAAAATTCCATTTTTATTATTTATTCACTATATTAAGAGGATAATCGATAAAATGTGGATTTTAACATATTTTTCAATTGTATAGTAGTTGTATGTAGTTTGTTGTTGGTCAATTCTCTGCACAAAATGAACTTCGAAGTGCTCTTCTGTAAAGTAGTTTTGCATTTTAATTTTATACGTACGGACAGCCGCCTATTTTGTTTAGTTAAGGTTGTGATTATGTGTATCTTATATTTGTGGATACCCATATATTTTGTTTATGTTTCGCATTTTCATCTTAACACACACGCACGCAAAACAACCATCTTTGGTCGCCACAGTTCAAATTTTTAACCCCCGACGAAAAAGAGGGGTGTTATAAGTTTGAGGTATCTGTCTGTCTATGTCAATTTAGTTTTTTTTTGTATTAAAGGTGACTTCTCAGATAGGTTTGTTGAAAATCCGTCAAGCCGTTTAAAAGTTGTATAGTGTAAAAGCGGGAAGGTTATTAATCTTGTTTTGGGGTTTTTTTAATTTTCAATGTAATGTTATTATTAAAGTGATAATGTGATCCACGCCGAGTGACAGAGGGCGCTAGTGCCGCACACCCGAAGCAACGGCCGAGATTAAATTAATATAAACTTTAGTGTTCACGCCGTATTGCAATATCTAGACTGAACTACACTAGAACAACTTCGCAGACTAGTATTTTTTATTTAACAAAAGCTATTTTGAAACGAATTTTATTACAATTTTTATTAAATTTTCAATGCTTCGTGCGATCTGATGAAGCAAATGGGATGAAACAAAAATGTAAATTCTATGCTTGAATGTCAGCAATAACTTTTTTTTCCTGGAGCTATACAGGTGTCATCAATATCATTGGTTATGAAAAGAGATTATAAAGTGTTTTATTACCCGACCGTGCCAGTAGGAGTGTAATGTTTTCGAGCTTTTGTTTGTATATTTCTTGAGCACTTTTTACAATATACCTAATGACATTGGATTCGTCTTCATTGCGAAAGTGACTTCCACCTCCCTATTTTATTAAAACATTCAAAAACTTCGAACCTATTATTTTATTAATTATCAATTACACACTAAAGTCCGTAATTTTTTAAGCTACCCCCATATCGTAAAAAGTACTTTGAAAAGTCGAAGACAAAGAACATTCAATTTTTTATACTAACATAAGAAAAAACCAGTTGGAACGTCCAGGTCATTGTGTAGCTAACAGTAATGTCTTCATACCTAACAGAGCTAATAAGAGGCGGGCTCTTAAGTTTTTGCGTCTGTCTACGATTAAACAAGGTTTAGTTTGGTGTAATATCACGGGTCCGTGAACAACGCAATGAGTGTACTGTCGACGTACAGCTGAAAAACTGAATGAGAGAACTGTATTACTGCTGGGTTACGTAATTAAAATTTTCTTAGAGAGCTGCTTTTTACGATGTGAGGCGTTTTTGGAGACTTTTCGATTGTTTTCTGTCCTGTTGAAATAACGCGAGTTTTAGCTGAAATGAACCAATAATTAAAGTTTCAGATTATTTTTTTAATACTTAGTAAATATTTTTAAATTACCTAATAAATTTTCTTAATTCCCTACAATTCTCTTTCTAATATAATTGTTTCTTCAAGGCATGCTAGGTGACTCGTTACAGATGTCCGCGAGCTCCCGGCTATATATGTTTATATGTCTAATACTTATATGAAAATAATTTAATGCTAATTGTCCTAAATTTGTACAGTGGCTTGATTACAATAGGGAATATATTTAAGGAACTATTCCTTTAACTTCCTATTGAGGTGCAGGTCTATAAAAAGGAAGAAAAGAGACGAGAGCAGCGATTCAGCGCAAGAAATATTACTTATTTCTTTTAGTCGACAATGCGGTAATCACATTTGCTTTTGTTCGCTTTGGCCCTTTCATTCGCTTAATCGCGTTATTTTGGAACTCGGAACAGCAATCTTGGACTGCGTTTAAGTGATGAGCGATTGGATAGGTCTTTTATTATTTCTTCACATACAAAGAAGGTGTATTGCGCACGTTTTTTTTTACATTTTAAAAGGTAGTGTTTGACATCGATCCCACCTGATGGAAAGTGGTGATGGAGTCTGATGTTGGGCACACTACCTTAGATAGAGCCTTTTCACTCTCCTCTTGAAGACACCGAGTATGGTTACTAGTCACTAATATTAGACTTATTGAAACGCCGTCATTGCAAAAGTTGTCTGATGTGGTGAGCATTTACTAAAAATACATGAAAGTTGAAGGTTGGGAGCAACGGATGTGGAAGTATGTAGTAGAACAACGTCTGCCCAGCCTTCTAGCATATACATACAGCTATATATACTACTTGGATCACAAAAGGCCTTAAAAAATCTTTGTATTTCTAATGTGCGGTAGTGATCACTTACCATCAGGTGATCCGTCTGCTTGTATGCCTGCTAAAGGCATAAAAAAAGCAAAAAATAATTAAATATAGGTTGTTAGGTAAGAGGATTGTTGGATAAGGCTATTGGTTTCTAAGGGTTTTGGATATAAGGGTATTCCATATTGAGTATTGGAAATTGTGTATTGAAAACTGGCCAAAATGTGATCAACTCAATTTGTGAAATAGTTGAGCTATTTTATATTTTATCTCGGTTACGGAAACGTAATTAGTAATAAAAAAATCGATTATAATGTAGATTATCCGAAATATCTCAGATAAAATTGAGTAAGAGGTTAATATTGATCGATTCCTAGTTGTCATCCAACTGGTGACAATAAGTAGAATAAAAATGATTACCATTGCAATTCAATAAGAAGCTAGATTTTACCAAATTAAATTGATTCTAGGTCCATTGTTCACTAGCTCTTTTTGCCATAACATGAAATGATGTAATCGCCTTAACCTTAACTATTTATAAACATGATGTAATG
>DWOX01000127.1:0-12843 GCA_018251315.1 Nastra julia | reverse complement strand
ACCTAAAGAAGGCATCCACCTTGAACATGCAAACAACTGCCAATAATTTAATGTCGAGTCATAAAGCAAATATATTAAATATTAATATCTACCGTAACGCTAAATTATTACAAAGAAAATGATTCCATAATAATGATTCACGTAATACAATATAAATAAGTTAAATATTCTAAAAAGTTAAAAATACACACGTCTTAACCTAATAGAAAAGCACTCAATATGTCTGCGGCGGATCATAGCGACTCCCCGCCACTCCATAGTCGACACTAATACAATAATAATATGCCAAAACAAACAAACGGAAAGGCTGGGGAATGGTAATAAAAATTACAATAAAATAAAACAACTAATACACAGACAAAGGTACAAAAATATCAATAAACACGATCGTCGAACGTCCCTCCTTCCGTCTAGCGCTCGTCTGATGTTTTGTACTTTTGCTCTGAATAACGAATACACGAAGGTTAGTAGATATGAGATCATTGCGTCGCACAACGTCGCCATTATGCGCTTAATTAGAAAACATCGACAAAATATGCAGACAAAAAATAATCTAACTTCACTATTTTACATCGGAGCGAGTGGACGACCGAGACCAGCCAACTAATACGACAATATACAGCTACATGACGCCACGGCGGCTCTAACGCAGTAACATAAGACTAGTTGAAATGCGATAAACACTATCCAAAATTAAAACTTAAATTACATCTTTGATTAAAACTCACTCGGTTCACCTCGAACGATACAATTAAAAAGGTATTCAATTCCAATGTAAATGCAAAAAGATCTCATCGGAAATCCGGACCAGTCGAAAAATCGAGAGCCTAACTCGTTCTATAAATCCAGGAACTACACGACGGTTTTAAAAAGTATACTTAATACCGCACTACTCGATATTAGAAGACCTAGGTTGAAAGGCAACTTACACCTTACATAGCTACGGAAGGGACGTCACTCCGTCATTTGGAAGAACTTTGCCCCGCGGGGCCGGGCTTGTGTCAGGTGCCCGATTCCTGGTAGGGGCCCGTCACAGTGCAAGGGTGCATCGGGAAGAGAGTCGTCCACGACATCGTCGTTTGGGTGTCGGTTCTTAACATAATTTGACCACTTTTCTTAGCGGCGGTGGTAGCTTCCACGAGAGCGGCGAGGGAGCTATAGCCTCCTGGTATTGTATCCTCGCTTTTCCATTTATCACCAGTTGGAGTCTGCCGGTCCGGGCCGGGCGTGGAAGCCGGTGAAACTGAATTCGAGTTGGGACCCGGCGTGCCGGGGGTGGAAGGATTCAATCCCAATTTTTTCAAACGCATTTTCTCCTCCCATTCTTCTAGACCATGTTTAGGACGATTCAGGTTCCTGTGTTGGTAAAAGACTAAGGAAATCCTCGTTGGATTGACTCTATTTGGACTTTTAACAGCTGTAGTAGAGTGCATCTCATGTTTAGCGCACTCGAAGAGGACGCTACCGTGACCCAGCGCTATCGCTACGCCACCCATTTGACTATCTTTAAAGCAATCAAGATTATCGGTCACTTCGGTGACTTCGCCGATGGGATCGGCTTTAGGTGGTTCTGGAGGGTAAGGAATGGAAAAAGGTGGAGGATATAGACACCAGTTCGGCGAAGACTGACACCAATTTGAACTTGGATTTTGGTAAAAGTTTGGAGCAAAATTGGGGTTGTATTGGTATCCATAGGAATTGTAGCAATGTGAGTTCCTAATTAACTCCTCTCTTTTGTATTTCTCCGCATTGTAGTAAGCAAGGCTGTTGTAATCGTTGTATGTATTTTCGTATGGATTAAAATGCCCGTATGGATTTGGAGGAAATGGATATGTATTCGGAACCTGAGGATAGTTACCATACCCCTGTAATGCGGTCTGGTTTCCATAATTATTTTGATTGACAGGATGAAAGTTGTTACCAGAAAATTCATGGACAGTTTTATTTGCTACTGCCATGTTTTGATTATTAACGTCATCGTGACTAATTGTATAATTACTTTGCGGTGATGATGTATGAGGCACGGTGGGATTCATTCTGTTATCGTATGGACTCCTATTATCGTAACCTTGGGTCAATTGGGGCCTATCAGATGGAGGATATGGTTTTAAAAATGTCGAGTTTTCCATTCCTTCAGCTGCGCCCAAGTGTTGAGATCTGGAAGGAGGTCTCGCTTTGGGTACCCTGAATAACGCGTTTTCGTTATCAGTTTGTTGGTCTTTAGGTCTCGATGGGTCCCAACTTTTCGAATCTGGTGATTTCCAAACACTTTTACGGACATCTGTGGAGTTTAATCCTTCGTTGTTAGGAGATTTTAAGTCTGGAAGTTGGGATGGCGCCGGAGATGCTGGGGTGCTTTGGGATTTCTGAGAAATTTCTGTTAGCCTTGGAGAACTTGGCATATCGAAATCAGAAATTTTGTGAGCGACATCTCCGACTATTTGTTGTTTATCTGCTTCCGGAGTATTCTTACGAGTTTGGTCAGAATTAGTTTCACTACGGTTGGAGTCTGGACTATAATTATTTGGAGGGACATTTAGATGTGCCGTAGTCGAATCAGGATCCTCCTTAACGACATTATTAAACATTCCGTTATTGACGAAATCGGGCCATTGACTTTGTGATGCATTTAATGGATCAGCATTTGGTGGGTTGAAATGTTCTCTCTTTTGTAGTCCCGATGCAAAACTTGGCAACTGATTAGGGTTCGAATTTTGACAGTTCCCCTCAACCATCGATGTGGTATGGTTGGGATTATATAGTGCATTCTGATGATGCATGTTGTAACTTTGATCGTACGGATTGTAAGGCGAGTCTAACACGGTGCTAGAAATTTGATTGCTTTGCAGTTGTGCTTCTGTGAAATTGTCAATCATCGAAGCCATGTCTAACAGCGCTGGGTTGCTTAAGTTTGCATTTATAAGACCAGAATTAGGATTATGCACATTAGGATTAACGAAGGCGGAATTGTAAAGCGTATTGTTAGAAAATGCTGAAGGATTAGATTGATTTAATCCTGCTGGAGTAGTCGCCCGCGGAGACGCACTGCTTTGACTTCGAGGACTGGCGTTGTTTCTATTATCAGTCGGTTGAGGAGTCCTGGGAGCCGCATTGTTGCTTGACTGTTTCTTCTGGTTGTTAGGACTTTGCTGGGATGAATTAGCAGAAGTATTGTTGGTTTCAGAATTATTTTCCTCATCTTTTCGCTTCTTTCCGTGCCGCCTGCAAGGTTGTAGCGGTACAGACCTAACTCGTACTTCCATAGGATATCTGAAATGAGTTATAATTTTGTGTTATAACACCAAATTCATGTCACGAGGTAATTAATGTGATGAATTAATGAAAATATTGTACATCACCACTCACTTGTCCAGGACTTCTAGAGCCCCATTGTTGATCTTTTCCTCCTGGCCTTCCTTCGAACCAAACTCATCAGTAGTGTCGAGGACATAGAGTGGCAGTACGTGAAGTTGTTCGTCGGTGGGTTTAGTCAGGTTGCGATGTTTGGCGAGAGTGACGACCGCCGTACAACCGTTGTTCATGTTGTGGAGGTCACGGTGGGCGTGTGCACAGAAATCTATACAAGCTGTTACACCTGTAATGAAGATACATGCGAATATCAAATCAGTCCAAAAAAGTCAAAAAAGCAGAAACTAATTCCAGTAAATAGTCATATGAGTTTTGAGTGAAAGTATGCTCTTTTTTGACTACATTGTGAAGAACGTGAGATCTTACCAGAAAAAGGTCGTCCAGGTTTGAAGCCAAGTCGACAATCCGACGCTTCCTTTTCAAACTGGCACTGGTTCTCGAAGGACTTGGGTGCCAGGTTCATGTAGAGCGGGCTCAGCAGGGTTGCCAGGACATTCATGCGCTCTTCAATTTCGCTCTCCTCAGTTTTGACCGAAAGTCGGAACTTGCGGACGGTTTTCGAACGGGCGTATTTGCATCCATTGTAATACATGGACCAGGAGCATCCGAAACTGTATGAGGCGCCGCATGTCTCTGGGTCTAAACCTATGAAACATAAAATGTAAGGTAAAATATCATAAGTACATTTAGTATAATAACATCTACAAGGTCTTAACGTAAATTTATCACTGCAGTGTTTAAGGCTAAACATTCTCGATTGTTGGATCTGAGACTACGTAAGATATGAAATTTATACCACCTTCAGTATCTGAATTATACGTACCTTGACAGGCACAAGTTCTATTCTCATTGGTAGCACATCGCCTGGTAGTAGGCAGGCCATATCTATTGAGCTTGTGAGACAGCAGCGTGTAGTCGAGGTCGGCCTCCGACTGCGGGATGCCCTCCCAGGCGACCAAACACACCACGATCCAGGATGTCGCGCATTTATGACCATTGCGGAATTTGACTACCACCAATACTTTTTCCGTGTAGTTAGCTCGTCTTATTACCTGTAATTTGATATAATATTTTTGGGTTACAAGATGTAAACAAGATGATGTACCAGTGGTAAATTTATTGAGTTGAAAAAGAAAATTAGTACGTACTTAGAAGCACTAAAATGTTTCAGGAAAAAATGCTTTCAATCTGGATAATTCATAATTATATAAACATATTGCCGAATCTAACCATTTGTACTTCATTTAAGTACGTATCCGCTTTGATCAAATGAAAAATGAAGTAATGAGCATATACTAAACGTTGGGATTCATACACTCACCCACTTAGCCATGGGGCAACCTTGACCAGATTTGCCCTCTTTCCCAGTATAGCAGATTTTTTCTATCCGAAGTTCTTTTCCAGATAGCCCTGTACGAGTTTCCAGGTCTTTTCGAAGTTCTAAAAGAGTTGATGCAGCACCTGTAATTTAAATTGTTTATTTTTAGTCCGAATAATTAGACAGAATTTATATTTATTTGATTTGTTTTTATTTTTTTCCTAATGTATGTACGTTTAAAAATGTTATTACACGTGAATTTTAAATAATTTGAATTTGTAATTATAAAAACTCACCTAAATGGGTATAATAACTGCCAGGCTCAGGCGGGTTTTTATCAGCGGGAAAACAATTGCAATCAGGAACTTCAGTTCTTGAGTTATTTCTTAATCTCTCGAGATTGTCGAGATATTCTTTTGAGTAGTTAAACTTATTTTCCTTTGCTTTACTTAGCATGTCTATGACAGGGGTGCTAGGTTTCGATTGGTTTTTTAGATCTGATTTCTCTGTTGCATCGGGGTCGTCTTCTAGTATTTCGTCTTTAGTCTGTAGCCCTGGACACGCTCCGTCTCTTAAGTGCTCTGGTGGCGGCTTTTTCGTCGATCCTTGTCTACAACACGAATATCCCACTTCATTCCGAATTGCCACTGGTCCACCATCGCCCGAAAATTTATAAGGCTCATTCCTTGGGGGCCCATAGTTTATGTTTTTATAAATCTTGTGACCAGGCGGGGAATGTTCGGATTTTATTTGCTCTATGTAATATGGTAACTTTGGATCTGCTAGTGGGGTTCTATCCGAATGGCATGTAGTGTCGGATTCTTTACTCGCTTTGATGTCAAATTGGCGATTATATCGTTGAAACCCGATACCTTCTTGCTGTCGTGGCATCTGAGAATAATTCTCAGCTGAATCCAGCCTCCTTTCAAATTGATAATTTTGAAAATTTGGATAAGTTTGTGTCTTAGAACCAAAATTCTCCTGCTTAATTGTAGAAATTGGCGGAAGGACGGTATTTTGTGGTGGTCTATTGATAACACCATTAAGGTATTCCCCATAAGAATTGTTTTGCGGCATGTCATTTTGTTTAGAGTAAGCTGGATTCATTAACCTTTGAGGGTCTAATTTCAATCGATCATCTTTCTGATACTGATAATTATCTGGCGCTTCTAATTTCGGTACTAAAAGTGTCGGTTGTCTATACTTGGCGTCATAGGCTTCTCGCTCGTAAGCTCTTTTTTGTGCGTTCGTATCTAGCGCTGGAGCGCAGTTTTGTTGATTCATTTCCGATACTGGTCCGATAAGCATTTTGGATTGGAAATCTTTACTATCAGGTTGATTATAATTAAAACTATCACTACTGTAAACTTCGGTATATTTTTGCGTGTCGTACGGTACATTTTCATAGGTACCATATTGCCCTCTCATATCTGCGTAAGAGGGTAATTTCTGAGGAGTTTTGGATACGTTCTTAGACGAATTGTGTTTATCATAAATTCTCGAGACTTCTGTCCCCCCCTCCCATACTTGGTGGCCACCACCTCCGATTTCACCCGTGCCATAGGCTTGGGTGTTTTGTGAATAATTACCAGCGACAGGGTAACCCTGTTCGCCTATGCGGTAATTATCTCGGAGATGGTGGCTATACGATAAAAAATGACCGGTGGTATTCCTGTCGTCACCGACGGCGACACCGCCTTTTCTATCGTCCGTGACCCGAGGGGGCCCCTCGCCAGGATCTCCTTTGTCCGGCGGAGTGTTGGTTCCCTCCCGCGTATGGTTCTGTTTATTCAATATCATTGTTTTCAGTCTCGAGTTCAAATTCACCCTGTCGGATTGCGAAAATAATTGCTGTTCAGATTCCTCCTGTCTTTGTTGTTGCATTTGGTTTTGTAATTGTTGATTTTGATGATTTTGCATTTGATCTTGTATTTGATGTTGCTGATTTTGAATTTGCTGCTGCTGTTGCTGATTCTGCATCTGCTGCTGTTGGCTTTGTATTTGCTGTTGTTGATTTTGAATTTGCTGTTGTTGGTTCTGCATTTGATTCATTTGCTGTTGATTTTGTATTTGTTGTTGCTGTTGATTCTGCATTTGTTGGTTTTGAATTCTTTGGTTGTGCTGCCACTGGCGCTGTTGCCAGTCATTTTGATTTTGCTGTTGACTATTTTCTCTATATTGTCCGCTGGAATAGGCGCCCGGATACCCGTTACAATCTAGTGAAGCTCGCGGACCGTTGCTCCCCTGCAGGTATCCAGGCTCGGCGTTTCCCGAATGCTGACTATTGGGCGTATTTTGTTCCTGTCTCTCCCCATCGTTGGTTGTTTCTCCCGAACCGTTTTCGCCACTATTATAATCTTCTGAATGTTCTGAGGTATACTCCGTGCGATCGTAATTCTGCTGACTGACGGTGTAAACGGGTGCTGCGGATGTGGCTACGGAGCTCTGATACGAAGCAGCAGAAGCAGGCCGCGAATCACTACCCGTAGTAAGGCCAGGTGTGGGCGCTTGTTGTGCATACTGCTGTTGGTATTCGGTGGTATAGTGTGGTGCCCTCGGAGACGGAACAGGTGTATAAGCGCCGCGATTCGATGGTGGTCTCTGTGCAGGCACGGCTTGAATGCCCGTTTGGTAATATGTATTGTTGGTTACGTCGAAGGTTGTGGCGACATTTTGGACGGTGTATGTGGTGTTTGCTTGATAGTGCGGAGATGTTGCGTAAGGAGTGTGGTTGCCCTGGTAGTCTAACGTCGTCTGGCCCGTCTGTGTTGGTAGTTGCTGGATGAACTGGTTTTGCCAACCTGTGGAGGAAATAATATACATATTATAATTAATAGGTACTTTACTCAGTGATACGTTAAACATAGTATGATATAGAACGCTAATTTCATGAAAGTTTGCTTATGTTCACCACATGTTTAATGATCTTGAACGTTTCGATGAATTATAAGGTTAATACTTGCCTTGCGATGGATCTGGCTGCCATGTGGCCGGGAATCTGTTGGGATCTCCTGCGTAGAAAGGCATCGGCGCCTGTAAAACAAAATTTGTTACTAAGTTAGGTACTATTTGTATTTGTATAACTATTTACGGCGTTGTTGAGCTAGTTAAGTTTCCGAAACTTCGGTTAAGATTAAAGAAGTTTTACGTAAATGGTTCAATTAATTCGTATCTTTATTTTTCTGGAACTGGCAACAACAAGTTTGAAACGGTTACAATGAGTTGTAAAATTGGGTTACAATTGTACAGAGCTGTTAGAACAGCGACACATGTTTACTTACTACGACACACATCGGTGGTAGCGTGGCCGAGGCCGGGGCTAGACCTCGTCCATTGTTTACCTCGTTAAGTCCGTGTGAACTGTCCTATCTAAATCACATCGTCGAGGTCGGTAAACTGCGTAATATCTTTAAAAATATAGATTTAATTTCCAATTTATTTTTTGGCTCTAATGTAAAGTTGTGTTTAACAAAGTTCCGCCCTTTCTGTTTTTCATCGTCGATATGTTTACCATAAACTTATAATAGAAGCGTGGTTTCGATCACTATGTGATCGAAGGAACAAGGTTATGGTGGATTTTACCTTGACCCGACGACGCCAAAGTTATTGAAGCCGTATTTAATTTTCATCTTAACAAAATATTAGGTGTCCACGTTGCCTTTCGGAAATTCTGTTTCAGCAAGTAAACTTATTTAAGAAGAAGATGAAACAAAAATTACAACCGTATTACGGTCCGCATTGCCTTGTTTACTCTAAACTTCTTACGTAATTAAAAATAAACTTGGAAGCGGTGAATCTGAGGGCCGGTAAGACGAAAAAAAGCGCAGGTAAGAAATGAATTTTTTAATATCGCAGGCAAGAATATTATTAAGTTATAAAACTTGAGTACACGCAAAACGAGGCTAAAACAGCGAGCAAACACATGTTATGAGAACAAATTATACGTTTTATTTATACATGAGTTTGGCGCGAGCAGCCAGCTAAACTTTGTTAGATTTTAATTTCTTGAAATTCTACGAAGAGAGCGCCTTTCAGAGTTCGGTGAGGTTTTCATTAACGTGGCGCATATGTAATTAAAACTTAATGGGTAATAGGATTAAATGCTATTATTGTTTGCTATTACATAACAAGTAATTTGCATAAGCTTTTGTTACTAAGCTTGTGTGCTGTTTTACCTTTCAAAATTAATTAAATGTATTGTTTTGTATTTCGTAGAGTCGTATACTATGTGCTTTATAATATTACTAGCAATCGCCCGCGGCTCCGCCCGCGTGGAAGGATTATATAAATTATCAACTCCAAAATCAACCCCCTTGGGATGAATTTGTGTAACATCTACATCCTAGAAAGAATCCATGTGCAAAATTCAAATCTCCAATTACTCACCGTAAGAAGTTTCATACAAATTCTCAACCCCGAAAACAACCCCTTAGATTTCAAATTTTGTAAAATCCCGTCTTAGTGAGCACCTACTATGCCCTAAGAAGAACCCGCATGCAGAATTTCAAGTTCCTAGCACTTGTTGTTTCTGAGATTTCGTGATGAGTGAATGAGTGAGTTACCTTTCGCTTTTATTTATATAGATAGAGTACAAGTTAGTTATTTTTTTGTATGAGAGAATAACTTTGGGAATATTAACATGCTTATTATTATAAATTATTAATTACCCCGCTTATTTATTTGGACGTATTAGATCATACTATTGTATATTCTGAAAAGCACATCATTTGATTTTGTATAGGTTCAGCATCATAAATATCTATTTGTACAGCTCCAACTTTCAAACGGGCCAACAAATAAAATACTAAAAATTAATGTTACTTTAATCTTTCTTTTTCTCCTTTAATAAATCTTATTAGTATTGAACATGTAAATGTTTGCTTTATAAGTAAATAAAATCGTACAGATACCAAACAAGCATTTCACGAAATGGGCAATACATTTATCTACCCGCTTTTGATGAAACAGTTAAGTATATCCAATATATCGCTGTTGCGAGTCTTAAGTACACTGAGGGGTGGGGCGGCTGATAGGAGGTACGAGTAATCAAAAGTATGTATTAGACACGAGTTTCACCATCGTATGGTGAGTTAATATCAATAGTAGTTAATATTACTAGCCTGAAGGATTAACGACACATAAAATAAATTAAAGCGAAAAATTCGTGGCAGAGGGCAAAATATATTAGCCTATATCCCTCCGATACCGATTCCCAAGAATCCAATAATTTTACATTAGTTATTATGGTACGATGTGTATCAAAGAGTGTCTCATTTTAATCCACGACAAAAGAAGAGGGGTTTGATAAGTTTGACGAGTCTGTCTATCTTTGGCCTAGAAGCTCTTGAACGGATGAAGCGATTTCAGTGAAGTTTTTTTTGTATTAAAGGTGATTTGCGTGCAAGTGTTCTTAGACATGGTTGGCGAAAATCGGTCGAGCCGTTTAAAAGTTGTAGGGGTGATAGTGGGAAGGACAATTTTGTGTCAGGTTTTTTTTAATTATAAATTTAGAGTTATTTCAAAGTCAGCAGCGGCTACGGCCTTGAATTCTGCGGTTCTCTTTTTTTACCAATCGAGTTTCTCGCTCACAATATGACGTGTGCAAGAAGATTTATAAGAGG
This sequence comes from Nastra julia, assembly GCA_018251315.1. Taxonomy (NCBI): domain Eukaryota; kingdom Metazoa; phylum Arthropoda; class Insecta; order Lepidoptera; family Hesperiidae; genus Nastra; species Nastra julia. Next base: position 2,535 of record DWOX01000127.1, on the reverse strand, counting down.
TGCTATGATGTGATTTGAAATATGTATCTTGTAGAGTACGTCTTAAGTGAGTGTAATCTGACATGACGTTTGCGAATCAGAGCTTTCATACTTTACGAATTGGACTCGCTTTTTGATGATTACATATAATTTTTCGATAAACATAAATCCTGGAAAATATATCTGGATACATGCTTCATTCAATATACAAAATCATTAAGTAATGAACCACTAGTAGAAACCGCTACGCTTTTCGTAGCAATCGCTACGATTTGCGTAGCAATGTTTACGCTGGCATAGCTTATACTACGATGTACTACGAAGTGTGTAGCAACCACTACGCTTCTTCTATTGATCACTACGATAGTACTATCAGTTTGTGTGTTGAAAAAAAATAAGTTAGCACTATATTTAAATATCTCTCAAAGAAAAGACGTAATAATATTCCAAACTGACAAGTAATCCGTAAAATGTTCTGTTCCATCTAAATGAAAGGTAAAGTACCTTCGTCATATTAGTTTTAACTTCAGATCTGGAATTGAAACACAACACCGCTGGGAACAAAGGCTGGTTAAATTAAAACTCTTGAAATGAATCAAGTGTACTTATTTCAAACTGAAAATGGTTGAAACAAAGTAAAATTGTTAATTATACACTTGATACGGACCTAAGTATACCAATTGGCAAGTTGCCAGCGTCGGTTTAATGAAAAAAAATTGAAGCTGTCAAGGCTATTGCAGGCTTTTAATGCTGAGTTGGAAACGTCTTGATTATCTTACTTAACTTGGCAAAGCCTAGATAATTGTTCGGAAGCAGCGAAGTTCGAGTAGGTAGTACTGTGGGTATTTTAAACGTTGACTGATGTTACAATGGATTTTAAAGCAGGCGACGAGACAGCAGAAATAAAGTAACTTTATTGTATACTATGTAAAGATGAGCAGGAAAAATTTGACTTCTTACGTTCATTATATTTACTCGTATACTAGTAATAGATGTCATTGATGGCTTGTATGTATGTAGAAAGACATATTTCTCGAAATAAAACATTCCTAAAAGATAATGTAAGTAACTATTTAAAAAAATACACTATTAAAATTTCAAATGGAAACTGCCGTTTCACAACAGGAAAAATACGGCAAGCAATTATTTCCAAGGTTACATGCATGACAAACGCTTCTTAGACTAAGTTGTATCATCTATTAATTACAGTATATTCCGACAAAATTTCCTAATATACGTTTCAGGCAATTAATTTTAACTGCCATGGAGTTCCGAATCTCATTCTCATTAATATCCTCCGACCTACTATACGATTATATAGCGTAAAGGCGTAAAACGCAAATAAACGACGAGTTCTAGGATGACTCATAAAACGAGGCGTAACATATTGTTAAATAAGACATAAACTATTGAGCTAAGCATAAACCGCTCGGGATTTTAGTGATGTAAGCAATAGCAATAAGACGGCGTAAAATGACGTATTCATTTAAGCAGCATTTATAGCAGAATCGTGGAATAACATGCATAACGATATTTATTTATGGCACTAATGTATCGGATTAATCACAGATTCGCTGGATAACAAAGACAAATCTATGTTAGTATCATAAAAATAATAAAGCAGTGTTAGCAGAGTGGCTTCAACGTTGGTCACTCGATCGAGAGGTACCAGGTTCAAACCCCGGCACGCACCTCTGATTTTCTAAGTTACGTGCGTATTGGGAATCAATTATCACTTGCTACGGTGAAGGAAAACATCGTGAGGAAACCTGACACCTGAGAGTTCTCCATAAAGTTCTCAAAGGTGTGTGATGTCTACCAATCCGCACTTGGCCAGCGTAGTGGACTATGGCCTGTACCTCTCACATTGTGAGAGGAGACACGAGCCCAGCAGTGGGACGTTACAGGTTGTTATGATTATGATGACGACCAACGTTTAATGCCATTCGTGGGCTAAATAACAATTTACTCCAACAATATATTTGCGCAATTTTGAACGTTTTTTTTTCTATGGCTCTTCATCATTAACTACTTCGGTAACCCTAAAAATATCGTTAACGCAAATAATGACAAACGCTGTAATATATTCAAACTATTTCAAACACGTAGTCTCAAGCTCACTCAGTATCACGTGTCAATATTGTACAAGCAGTTATCGTTCTAACGCAGAACAAACAGTGTCTATAATTCCGTGCACCAGATGTTTGTTCTGGTGACAAAGTATTTCTCTTAAGAAGCATTTAAGCAAACAGTACGTCACTAAATTACTTATAATAACCTTGGTGGGCGTCTGACTGTCTGTTTGTTTTTAAAATAAGGACACGCATTGCTATCTAATTAAATTTTATCTTGTCTCCAATGTTCATGTTTTACATTTGCTTTCATTGCTAATGACGCGAACATGCGAAGTATGAACTTAGTTCATGCGCTAAATGCAGAATTTGTAGTAATTTAAGATTTCTTACGACTACAAATCTATACCTGAGAAGCACAAGGGCCTATGTGGTATTTTGTTTGGTACTTCTGTAAACCGGTGATTTGTGACTTAGGCCCTTA
>DWOX01000126.1:0-12884 GCA_018251315.1 Nastra julia | reverse complement strand
GGTACAGATTTATAATTTAAAATCGATGATTGGTAACGTAAGGAATTATGATAAAATCAAAAATTTAAAGTAAAAAACTTAAACTCCCAAAAAAATATCCGCTATTTAAAATTTAAAAATTGAACAAATTTACATTAAATGATACGAAAGCATCGCTATAAATAACAATTACATCAAAACCCAGAATAAAACGATTTGTGGGCGAGATACTATAAATTTTACAGTAAACGAAATAATTGTTTAAACATTATCTCGGATCATATCTCGTCTGATAGCGCAGCCGAGCAGAAACCCTTTATACAGTGAACCAACATTTACCCGACATAAATAAAGTCCACGAAACAATTGTGACGACCGTCCATATCTGGTTTTTCCAATTCAAACAAAATGTGATTTTTTTTAAATGAATTTAATTCCTTTTTTTGAAATGCGTAATTGTTTTTTTTATTTCGAAAATCGGTTACTTACACTACAATATTTAGCCATTAAATAAAATTGTACCTAATGTATGTTGGTGTGAGTACTCGTATATATGTATTGAAAAGCTTTAGAGCTTAATTATGAGGAGAAACTCGTGACCTGTAGTGAAGTTGAAGGCAATGTTCTAAATTAAAGCACTGGTTTTCATATTGATAAATTCCGAGATTTCCACTTTGATAGACAGAGCCCTTTAATTAGTTATTATTTTAATTCTTATTCCTTATACACTTTGGACTAAAATCGAGCCATTCGAGTTATCCAGATTTTTTTTTCGTTAGTTTATATGTAGAGTATACTGTAAAGCGTGAAAAACAAATGAATATAAATATGCTTGAAAAACATAAGCCACCTTCAGTGGGGTCGGGTAAATAGGAACACTATGCCTCCGATATATGATTTTCTCCTGTATTCCCAGCAAAGGTATAACTGAAGGTGATTTGCGTAGAGTAAATGTAATTCCACCTACAGGCACATCCAATTCCAGATATATCCCCGAGTCATTTGCGCAACGTTAGGTGAAGGTAGGCAATCACATTAATCGCAGCATTTGATTAAGACGAGAACTATGCGCATATTTCAGGCTGGCAGTCATTATGGTACTCACTAAAATTAAAGCGTTTACCTGCCAAGAATAGAAGAACAGAAATAGACAAAACAACGTGTACGTTTCACGTAGTATGTGTACGTACACTAGATGGATTAATGATGTCATAATAAAATAGGACTTTTGAGTTTGTTCAATACCCGAAGGCCATTTTGACAGCATTTTCTAATGATACGATACATACAAATGCAGCATTAGCTAGATTAAAAAGAAGCTTTGTATTTTTAAACTTTTTTGTTATTTACTTAAGTTTAAGCTCTTCGCTGCCTTCACTTTAGAGTCCATCCTTGTCTTGTACGCTGCACTATGCTGATCAACTCGTTTGCTATGGCGTAAGGTAGCTACAGTTAGTTTACATAGTAAATACAGTATTTACATAGCGTTAGTTACCCACCTGGTTCAATTTCAAAGGTTTATCGCTGAACTTTGAGGAAGCACAAGATTAGCAACTAACATTTTGGCCTTTTCAGATAGGGTTTAGTGATAAACGTAAACCTTCATACAGAATGAGTCCGTTCTCGTCAGCCACTTCGCGTTCTTCAAGTACCCTTTTGCGGTGGATTTTGAGATTTAGTATCATAATAAGACTTGTTAGATTACCAAAAGTCTTGGCTTACAATCTTATCGTCCATTTTTATCCAAATTTTTCGACATAGATATTACCAACTCACTATGATGAACCAACGTTCAAAGGGTCTTGGATTTGATTCCGAGCGACACAAAACTTTGGATGATGAAGTCAAATTCCTTGTCCTTTGTCTATTGCATTGTACATATTATCTCCAACACGGGGAGACATATTGTAGTGTAAAGCTGAGTATTTACCGACATTTTTTCCCAAGTTTCAAGATTTATCACGCTTATCTTATCCTTAACTCCATGATACTTATCAGGTCATGCATCGACTCATTTATGTATATTATTCAGCTCACATCTTGTCTAGACAAAGTAGTTAGTCTGATACAAAATGACAAATTGTATGAACTCAATACTTCGTTACCAGATTTGCGGAGATTTTGAAGGTGTATTGAGTAAGACAATAGACGACGAGATTGTCTAAATTCATATTTTCAGTTTAATCAAATTTAATTTTAATCTGATTATATTTCTGTAAGTACAACTTGGAAACTTCGACTTTATTTCAAACGAGAAATTCAAAAGTTAATACGCGTGTTTTAACGTCCCTTGTTGAAATTTCTTTCGGTTCAATAAACAATTATTTAGGTACCGATTTCTAAATTTTACATAAACATTAATTCGTTTATGTAGCTCATTAATAACTTTTTACAGGGTGCTGGTATTTTTTTAAGTAGGAAACCTAAAAAATAAAAAATACACACTGCTCAGTGTAGGGTAAAAGAAAATTGAGCATATTTTTTTTGATACAAAAAAATCTGCACCTGAGAAGCATAAGGGCCTATGTGGTATTTCGTTTGGTATTTCTGTAAACAGGTGATTTGTGACTTAGGCCTTTATGCTTCTCACGTGGAGAAATATTAGAACTGATTTATCGTTTGTAGACAATAACGGATATTATTTCAAAAATTTGATTAATTGTCATGGTAAGGACATTCAATACTTATAAACGGGTAAATAGGTAATGATTCGTCAAGTGTATATGAGTCAGTGTCGTCAGAAGCACATCGGTCGATCGCCTCAGATCAATCAGATTTGCGGTTTCATCTGTCGCAGGCACACTGATTGAATATCAACACACTGGTAGTGTAGGTGGAAACTTCCTATCGATTCAGAATAGAGGCCGGCTAAATATTACGAGACAGGATCATCTTTCGATACAGTTTTAGGAATAATACAAGCATAACGAGTTTCAGATTTACCATAGTTTTATAGGGTAGAAGGGACCAAAGACAAATTTTGTACCTTATGTAATTTTAAATAATCAGATTTCTTCGTAACAGTAACTGTTCGTTTGTAATAATTGTGTAATTATTTTTTATCATTTTGTGGAGGAAAAGGGGAGATCTTCCGCTGCCTGGGGACCGCGGTCCGATATTAACTTCGAACCATTTGTATTTATGCTGATATTCGTAAATCCTTTAATTGCGCGATTGAGGATATGTCATCTGATTGGCCAGTTCAGAATGACGCGTGTGACGTAGTTATTGTTTACTATAAGGTGCTCGGTACTGTTGTCTGTGTTTTGCGTGTTCAGCATTTTTGTAAGGCGCGCGTTCACATTACTGTAGGTGTCACGCCGATTTTTTTGCCAAAGGAAAATTTATGTCAATTTAGATCACGATTTTAATGAATCCTGCATTAAAAGTTTAAGAAGTGTTTCTACGTATTATCATGCAATCGAAAATGAAAGAAAATCCAGGGGTGTTAAATCAAAAGGCCTTAGTTCAATCAAATTTGCGGTCAGATCCCTCGTTAGTAGAATGTGATTGAACGTCGACGCGCTGACACTGCGGTGAGAGCGGTCTTCCGTCATGTTAATACGTACTGGAAATGGGTCAAGGCCCTATTTTAAATAGAAGTTTCGAATTCTAGCTCAATAGTGTCAGATACGCTTGGGGTTGAAGTTTGAAATCTTTCTCTTTGAATCACTATATTGAACACGACTTTACATATTAAATTTGATAAAAAGGTTTCAAACTTTCAACACATTTGTTTTTTATTGTAATAAGATATCAAACGAGCTGACAGTGCCACCAACCCCTGCCACCCATTGACATCTTAAAAGATGCGTTGCTATCCCTGAGGACTAAGATGGTCACCTTTTGCATAGTGTAGTACTGTAGGTGAAGTATTCCTCCACCATTCTATTTTATAGCGATATGGTAGCGAAATTGGCAGTCTAGTGTTTGAATTTTCTATGGCGACTTTATGCCTCTAATGTGGCATTATGACTGCCATTTTAAGATAACAACAAGACTGATGGACATGTCCTTTTAGCAGGAATGTGCTGCGTGTGAATGATGTAATCTGCATATCCATGACCACTTGTTTTGTTCAATACAATCTCGGTACTGATTTTGATAATCTGTTAGCAATGCTAACTGTACCTCTTTGTTGGGATGTTATAAGTATCTAATTAACCCTGAAGTAAGTCAGGGCCAATGACTATAATTAGAAGGGTCGTCAAATAGTCGACTCTGGAAAAGGAAGCGTTGTCGCGAATGCTCCAATTAGTGATGTTCTAAAGAGAAATTTTAAACTGAGTTTTCAGTTACAGTGTTTTTGTTACTTTGATAGAAATAATTGGCTTGGAAAGTCTACTACGAGAATAAAAACACTGAACCTAAAAACAAACAATTTTATGCAAACCATTACGTAAAATAAAATTTTGACGGTTAGGGTAAATTTTTCGTATGGTAGTGCATGTACTTGTATATGACGAGACGTTTGTTCTTCGACATTGTAATGTTACTAACACTGCCAAAGGACTTCAATATTTTTTAAATAAATTAATGTGTACAAATTACTAAGTAAGTAAGTCAATGCCTTATTATGTTCCTGTTTTTTTTATAACAAATAATCGAACTTATTAAATAATCGAAAATCTACTCTACGCTACATTGAATGCGCACTATAATTATTTTCCGTCTCGTACAACTTATCTGCTTATTTTCGTATAATATAAGTGTAGTATTATAATTTTCGTTAACGTTCACAATTCTTTAGCGTTAAGGGTGCATAGTTAGTGTTCAGAGTCGGTTTTCTTCGTGTCACTGCACGCATTAACCTGGATATTTGTATGTGAAATTACGGCACAGATTTTCTCTATTTGTATTTTAAATTCTATGCAACGTATGCTAAATTGTTTTGCTTGGAATTATATGTATGTTTGAAAACCAAGTTTTCGTGAAATTCAAGATGGTAACCACGTGTACAGTTTTCACCTTTTTATTTTTAACACACAAAAAAAAGAAACCTCAAATGAGGTAACGTAACATAAATCAAATAAAAAGTAAAAATAACATAATAAATGGAAACAATACTAAGATAGAGAAATAATTTTATACCAATTACGCTACAATATGCGGGTAGGTGTATCATTGATACGTATACGAATCATTTATGTTGATTTCGAATTTGAATTTAGTACCATTCGTATTAATTTGGGCATTACAAGGTCCGGCGACCCTCCCTATTCTCTCTGTACAGTAAATCACATTTCATACACTTCATGCTTCTATTTAACTCTACCCTCGCTTCGTATCAACCATTTTACGACAAACTTTTACAATTTCAGAGCAAACACCGATATTATTTAGCGTTAAATTATATTTGAATACAAAGGACCCTATAAAAGTGTCTGAGAGTTAAATTCAATTTCCACGCGATTTCCTTTTTAAATTCAATTACATATTTCATGGTTCCATGTTACGATTTAACTTTTTACTGCACGAGAACTTGTAACTTTGCACCGTTACACATCAACACTTTGTCGATTATGTTGTGGGAAACATTGTTACTGCTTCCGAATATCCGTTTTTCGTAAGTATCCATAACCATCGGAGATGTTACACAAAAACTTCGACACTTCAAGGTGACAGTTTCGCTTCATCTTTGGAACTTTATTCTTAACTTGAAACAATAGTGTTAGGTGTATAACTGCCTTGTATGATTTTACGGCTAAACTTTGGCTTGATTGTAGTGAAATTTGTTATCGAATTACTTTAATATTTCGTTAAGTTGAGGGCGGATTGGTAGTACATAATGTCTTATCCACCAACCAACAAGTCTCCCTCTCCACGTCATAATTGAAAAAGATCTCTTTAAACAATAAGTAGAAGCAACTATCGTATCCCTCTTCCATGTTAACATACTATAGGTATTAATTACCAAGCAATATGTAAGTCCATGTTAATTACTTAATATTACGTGAATAGGATCAAAACCATTTCGACACAATCACGTTACGGGTAAGGAGAGCAATTAACCTTTCGGTTTAATTGTGTAGCACTGAGTACATGACGTCACGGCGACCGCATTGATCAAGTGGAGTTATGTACTATGAGCACAGTACTCAAGCGATTGTAGTACTTACTGATAATGCCTAAGTTGCTTTTCACCCCATGCCACCCGACATAAACTAGCGGGTGTAAGGGAATAACTAGTAGTCCTAGAAGTATTAGTAGTAAAAACAAAAATATCTATTACTTACGTCACTAAGAAGTAAGAATTCGTTAAGGCATTTGAGTAGACCAGCGCGCCCAAACAATTGACTTGAATTACTTTTCACTACTCTTTACTTTCGCTACTCTTGAGAATGCATATGTACGTACATACCAGCAATTACCACTTGTAATATGTATACTTTTTCAATAGATTTCAAAAGAAAGCTTAGATTTAACTCTTTAAAATACTTTACTATTTAGAAGTAGCCCAGTCGCCAGTAGCCAGTCCCAGCGATGGATGTGCCTTAGACTAGACATAATTATTAATGTCTTTAACAAGTACTTACTACATTTGAAGGTCAGGATACAATTAACTTACCCTCATCCTTTGATAGGGAATGGAGCCGACAATCAAAGAGCCGAATCGTGTCGTCACGTCGCGACCGCGTTGATCAACTAAAGATTGTGTATTTTACACGAGCTCGCAACATTGTGATAAGAAGAGCGAGAATAGTGGGATATAAATACATGCGAAAAGTATTTCATGAACCCTTTTCTCAATTTCCTAAAAGTTTGTAAGTGTTGAATTCCGCGTGGTAACCGGAGCTGTCATCTACAGATATGTTGCTTGCCCGGTATAAATAGGGTGACTTAGCCTGCGTACAAATATTGCGCCTCGCTACTCCAGCGGGGTCGCGTCAGACGATGACTTTGAGGCCGCATGGTCAAAATCAACAACAAGGAAGGCTTTTTAGTGGTTATTGGGTCCATCAGACCGGGAGTCCTACATACCCACTGGCCGGCCGGTGGCATGCGCAAATTTGCATTTTTTGTCCTTCCATCTCTCTCGTTACCCGGAGTATTTCCAAAAAAATGCCCACAAATAGTCGTTATCATGTCATGGCTACATCGTCTCGCGTCATTGTCTAGTGCTCGATGAAATACACCGTAGAACTAGTGGCTACTTCTTCTTTGACTGCTACCAAATGTATAACTTTATAGGTGTCTACAATCCTACAGTGGCGTAAAAGTATAACAACGTATCTTCAGAACAGCTTATGCGATAAAATTTTGTTCCAGTCGGTGACTGAACCAAATTCCCAACCACAGAATTCCTCACTTGCTGGTTTACAACACAAACATATTCGCTAACAGGAAATGTATTCAAAGGTATGTTTTAATGTGTTCTAAAAGCAAATTCCCTTGAATTTAGCTGACACCATTTTGAATACGTAGATCCTAATCTATAATAATGTAGTCTCTCACCCCTTCTATCCTTTCGAATTTACTGTCGACGGCTTATTGAAAATTTTATAGCCCCAGAGTGTTTTTACTATCCAGTGCGGCGCTGACGATTTAATAATTTATTCCGTTAGAACGCTTTTCTGTTACTTAGGTACAAATGAGACCTTTTGTTGGATGATACTTGAATAGAAGTAATTTCGGTTTGTTCAGAATAATGAGAACTCACTATGAAAAATGCTTTTACTCTTCAAATCAATTTCAGCTAAGTTTTCGAGGAAAGTGTGTAGAGTTGTGAATTATTTTTTTAGGTTCTATATGAAAGCGAAAATGGGCAGTTAAGTTACAGATGTGATAGTGATCAGAAGGAAAAATCCTCACGCCGGTTAGACGAAAATAAACAGTTTTTAAATCTAGGCACAAACATCCGGTCCCGGAATTGACAGTAGGAGTGAATTGGGTTGAATCCTGATGCGAATTTTGGACGTTTGTGAACAGCCTAAAAGTTATTTAAATTGATACTTCGAAAAATTCTTTTAATTTTCAAATGCGAGTGGCCTTAGCTTAGTTATTTAACTGCAGACGAATGGTATAGAATTCAGTGTTAAATAATGACGTTGTATTGGAGTTCAGGATAGTTATCCGCTTCGCCTATGACCAATAAGAAACCCTAAATACGGAACACGTGCAAATAACGACAGCAGTTGGTTGAAGCGGCTGCCGCATTATAATTAATTTGATGGTTCTAGCTCTGCTGAGTACACTCTCGTCACTGTTCTACAGACTACTCAATTGTCCCTTCTATTGACCTTGATACCGATATGTATTGCAATTTGAGTTTGGAATCTCTCTTCCACAGATAACTACATACTCACTGCCCAATAGCCCTATACTAGGATTTTCTGTGCCGCACGTGACATAAGCAAAATTCACAAAGAAAATAACAAGCATCCTGATTCATCATTAAAACTCATCATTCTGGTCGTCAATCATGGTCGGTTGGACTTCATCTTTGTTAACTATTTGTTTTATGTTGACGCATCTTTAATGAAATAACTATTAAAAACTATGTTCTACGGCATTACAGAGATACCATCTGTTATGCGAGAAACACAGTGCATTTCTTCTACCAATCTCGAAATTATATCTACGTATATAATTTGAGAAAATTTCTTCGTATCTCAACAGCTCATGAGATACAGTAGTATTACGGGTCCTCTTTGTTTCGCCAAACGACGTTATGACGGGACCCGCATCGTCCTTGTCAGATGAAAGTGACTTCATCTCTCTGTTATTTTTCTTTAACTTTTGTTCTTCATACGAATATCTTTGTAGATTTCATCGCGCAATATGGAAGTTTAATCTCAAGTAGCAACCGTTACCGAGGTATATTTACAAAGATGAAAAACGTTACGACATTCTCCGCTTCTTGCTGCGTTTAATACATTGCATGTTGTTTTACTTATCTAAAATATGAAGAGTGATATTGCACTAAGAAATCTGGTGAATTTTAAATGGTTATTTACAGGTATAGTTGACAAACCAGCAGAGGGCTACATGATAAAGTTTTTATACGCCTGCACTGGAAGCTGGGTAATGTTTTTTGAGAGTATGCAAGCCATTTCAAACTGCGTTGAAATTGGAATAATAAAATGATTAGCCAACTCTTCAACAGAAACCAAACCAACTTCAAATCGCTTTAATTTTTGTTGCTTTTCGCAGTTCTTCGTAACTTCATTGCAACGCTGTATTACATGAGACGAACATAAGCAAAAACCAACATGTCTTCTTGTCTAGACAACATAAATTTTCTCTGTGTACTGTTGTTATCAAACTTCTGGTATTTCTACGAATCTATGAACCTAACGAAGGAACTTATATGTAATAGTTATTGTGGACAAGCAACGACGCGGCGATTTAATAAAGCTCAAAGGTGAGGGCACACACAACTCAACACTAATTTAACGTAGTGGCTGATGTAAAAGCATTGAAAAATGAACTTTAAGCGATAGTTTTTACGATCTTTTTAACCGAATGTATAAGGAGGGTTATGTTTTTATAATACCCAAAGGACTAACTACTACACACACACTCAAAGGTTTCCATTATGGTTTGAGGTTTTCTAAATATCAATGAAAATATGCTATCCACAGCATGCTAGCGGTCACTCATTTATCTCTTGACCATACTGGCAATTTCTTCTAAGTTGGTTTAGCTATCAGCAAACTATGTCTTAGTATACTGATATGCTGATAATTATTCTGAATATTGGATCTTGTTTTGCTTCCTTCATTTTCCCTGTGTTTATTTTCGTAGGTCCTATTTACCTCGTTCTTATTGACAGTAAGTTTACATTACCACACGTGACTTGACGTTTGCGTCTAATTTATATTTACGTTTCATCCCCACATATTCGCGTTACATAGAACTATAGACTCTGCGGTAGCATTCGAAAATAACTCATTATGTCAAACAGCAGATTAAGAGTTCACGCGAAAATTATATTGTAGAATTATATGACTGATTTATGCAAATCACGTATGGTAGTTTCTAGCTTGAAGAATGCTAAATGATACCACAAGGTAGGTTTAACAGCGATGCACTTGACTGTCTCACAAGACGCAACGAGCCAAAGTTAGTCAACTTGACAATGCCATCTACATTGTCTTTATTCTCTTAGAATAACGTGACATTTTGTTTATACCCGAGAGCCAAAATTATTACCTTCTCCTTGTAGTATTGTTAAATAACTTAAATTAAAACAAAACTCGTTAAAAGTCAGTAAATCAAACTTCATAAAATAACATTGCTCAATGCAGATTCTATCAACAGATACGCAAAATCAAGATCCGACTTATTGATGCAGAAGAAAAACTTTCCTTGTTAAACCTTCATTAGCAATACTTTTCAGAGTTTTCCAATGGGCCCTTTAATTATCGACATAATGGCGAGTGCTCTATTGAAGGCGAAGTAAGCCTCAACTTTGGAGGCCTTCGTAATACCTTGTCTTATAAATAAAGAGTGAACGACAGTCTATGAAATATTTTATCCTTTGGTCTCATTTGGTTGAGGCAGAGACCAAACTAGACTCAACACTGTGAATAAAAAAGTAAGGTCCGTTTTACTTTTTTTTCGTGATCTGACATACGTCACAGAGCACGGTGTTGCCAATCACTATGGTGAAAAATTTTATCATTTGTTAGAACGTTTTTTCACCGACAATGTCTCGGCACGAACGATGGGTCTATATAATTTTTGGTCTCAAGGTAGAGGTTATACTTATAACATTTCATGTAATATTTACTTATCACTAAGAAAAACAGTTTGCATCAAGAATTTTTTGTCATTCGCCAAAACTAAATTTAAACTATTTTTTTCTAAATAAAATCTCGAATTTATCGTTTCTTTAACGCCCCCACAATTTTCACCGAAATTGCTAGTGTTGGTTTCGAAAACTTAAGTTCTTATACAGCTATATACAAGAATTTGAAATGAAACTATTATATTTTTCATATTAAAGGTGTTTTCGCCAATAGTGCGGCCACGACCTTTTAAAGTCGTTCGTTACTCAAGGAATTGGTTGTCAAATTGAAAGTTGGCCTTTTCAAGTTTATTGACATTGATACCGTATTTTGGCGTGTTTTAATTTAAAATGAGAAACCCAAACAAGTATTAATTAATGGAAAAACCAAATAAAACCCTAAGAAAAACGGGTTCTGAACGCTTCTTAATAGCCAAGCTTAAAAGCATAAACAAAGTAAATGCTGAGAGGTAAACTAAAATAACTGACAGAGGCACGTAGTAGCTCAGTAGAGGTTATTAAATTTATTCAAGTAGAAGGCACATTCATTATGCTTGACACGATTGTAGGAGAAAGGCGTTATAATACTAGAGACTCGCCCTCGCTTCGCTTCTGTTGGTTTTCGACAGTTATCATAATATTTATGGTATTAGGGTATGCAAGTTCTTCTCTATTTTCTTTACAGCGTACGAGTGGTTGTGATGGATCTTCTCTTAAACAACAGGAGAAATTCCAATTAAAAAATTGTAAGGTAAATTAGAGGGACCAAGTATGGTTTCGAGTCATAATTGGACACGGCAGGTCATGCTGAACTCGAGATACTTTAAGGGACCTGTCAAAACATTAGAGGTATTGAAACGTCCCCATAGCCAGTGGTCCGATATGAGTATTTACTAAAGGTACATAAAATTGAAGGTCAGCACTACCAGATGTGGAAAATATATGCAAAATAACATCTGTCCGGTTCAGTAGTATTATATTTTTTAACGGCTTTATACCGGCAAATTAGCAGACGGGTCATCTGATGGTAAGTAATTACCACCACTCGAGAACATTAGCAACACGAGGGGTCTCATCAACACAATGCCGCTAGGACAAAGCAGTAGACCCACTATATTGAAATAAATAGAATCTGGGGTATAATTAAGAAATGTTGTATTTTATTGTACTCTATTTAACGTCCACTGGCCATAGGCTGTCCACCACTGGATACGTTTAAAACTGCAATTTCAATTTGCAATTTGATTTATTCCATGACGTAGCTAACAATAAGAACGAAACAATAAAATTAATTATATAAAAACAATCCTTGAAATCCCTAGTGCGGCACAATTAATTAAAATGAAATCCACCACGCATCCCGTTGCTGAGCGAATGCTAAGGACATCAGTACACTATAGTGAATCGCATATGGGTATTCGATATCTATTGTGTATATATAAAAAAGGTGTACGTGTTTTAAATGAATTCCTAAGCGGCTGGGTTGATTTCCATGTTTTGTGATGTATTCAAAAGTTATTGTCATTTATTGTAACTGCTCATTTATTATTCTATAATGTTCTGGATTTATTTTTATGGTTATATATTTAAGTTCGTAATACAACATTGTAAAAAGTTGCTATAGTGAGTACAATAAACAGAAATAGTGGCTAACTGTCGTGTTACCCTGTCCAGGGTCGAGGAAACCCTGCGACGAATCTACACGCAAGTTAATTTTTTTTAAATAGCAAGCCAAAAAGTTATAAACAGGAGAATTCCCAAACTTTCAGCTCCTACCTAAGAGGAAGGAAAACGTCCCTAACAAGTGAAACAGATAAATTAGTTCAATAACAATATTTAATGAAAGTATGGCTCTTCTTAATGATATATTTGGTTGACAAACGATGTCGCCACGTATCTCAGGCCTAGGTCTGTCCTCTAGGTAATAGTCATAGTAGTCCCACGTAACAGCACTTAAGCACTAAGTAGCACTTTAGATTCACATTAGTGCACATTGCTTTCACTTTAGCTACAAAATAGACTGTTAGTTAGACTGATCATTATAATTAAACTCGCGGCAAGGACTCATAGTCAACTCGCGGTATAGACTCAGTTATAACTCGCGGCAAGGACTCATAGTCAACTCGCGGTATAGACTCAGTTATAACTCGCGGCAAGGACTCATAGTCAACTC
>DWOX01000125.1:0-12897 GCA_018251315.1 Nastra julia | reverse complement strand
GGCGCGAGTGTAATAAGTCTCTTCTAAACGCCGTCCCTGCAAAACAAATCCTTGATTGACTCTCCTGTAAAATTTCTAAAACTGTAGTTACGACGTTGTTGCACCGGATGAGCGTAATGTCGCTTTAAATCTCTACTGAATAATTTTAAAGTAAGTTTTATTACACGTGACGTAAATATACAGTTTGTTAATTAAATTCAGTATAGAAAAGTTACCTTAAAATCAGTGTAAAACCTATAGAAAAGCAGCTGCTGGTAAGTGAACAGATGAGGAGGTAGCTACATTCAACAACATTGTGAGGATATTGTATAGAATAGAGAATGAAATAAATACGGTACGTTCCTGGCGAATGCCGAGTTTGTGTCTATTATATAATTTATATTAATGTGTACATGTCAATTTGTTGGCAATAACTAATGGCGCTCGGACCGTCGATCGTTCAGCGACAATAACTTACGCTGCAAATGTTGGGCATGTCGCACGCTTACAGGAACTGGATGTGGCTAACACGAGTACAATCGAAATGTATTATAAAATTAATATATTAACATCCAGGCAATATTAGTTTATAAAAAGGAGCAAATATAATTGATAAGTGCCCTAGGGGTGAACATATACAAACCACGGAAGTGATTATATTATTATGTTTTCGTTTGGAGTATGAACGAGGCGGAAAGTAGGTACCTCTAGTTTATCCTAAAGAAGATAGTTCCTATTAGATGAATAAGGGACATTGGTACGGACACAATGAGTTTTGGCCATGATGTGCTACATGTATGGGACATATCATCGAATCTACGACGGAGTTTATGACGTCATCAAGTGAAAACTTAGCCGCAGTCTCCTCATGTCCCGCTACATCTCCGCAAATCGCATTACATGCAGCTGCGTCCGATTTACGCGATGATGCCCCGTGTGCAGCCTGCTCCGACCGGCGTATATTGTTTTAGAGCAATAAATGTTCGCAGAGTCGTCGGAAGCCACTCCACTCGCAAAAGTTGTTATTCTCCGTCCGGTTCAAAGAGATGTAATATCAGGTCGAGGAGTGTGTGACGTCACTCGTTCAAAGACTCATATCTGATCTGATGCACCCACTAGATAGCTCGGCTTTCGTTTATTATGTCAGATGTTATATAATTTTATGAATGTTGAAAGAAAACGTCACAGCTCTACTCCAGTTTTGTTCACCACTGTCTCCCAGCATCCTGCAGCCTGCATATAGTGAGGACACAAAAGCATTCATAATGGCTTATTTGAATATTAAAACGTCGAGATATTATGAAAATTAGTTTTTTAAAGTGGGATTGAAGTGATAATTTTTCTTATAGAAGTCAAATATGTAATATCCAGTCACAGCCAGTTACACATATTAAACGGAGCCCCTATTTCAGACAGTTTAATATGAGTTAGGTAACCTGGATGTGGAACGGGCATCGATAGCGACCGCGGCGGCAGCTCCTCCTGCAATCACGGCGCGGCGACTAGTCGTGGGACGACACGACTCGACGCGCTGCCGTTGCATTCTACTAACATTTTCTCCGTGAATCGTTTTTAATATTCCCGCTTTGTTTACCTGAACGAGGTATAAAGTCGAGTCTCACTATCTACTACAATTTTTTATGGCTCGATTGGTTGTAGACTTTCGTTAGAGATTACTTTTGTAATGTTGACATATTACTAGATACTACTAGACCTTTTTGGTGTCTTCAAAAAAAAGAGTAGATTTTAATTCATTCTAAAAGCACTGGACTTTATTGTCCTGTTTATTTAAATTTACCAAGTCGTGGGATGAAAATGTAGTTTACCGCTTGGTGTTAGCTGGTTAGACCACTGAACAAAAGAAATATCGGCGAAGAAAGATTTTCAATAAACTCGACTTTTACCATTTATTTAAAACGTTGGTCAATTTAAGGCGAGGCGAAGACAAAACGTAAAAACCCAGGAATATAACTTTTTGTTATACCGCTTCTGTTTTTATTCATTGTGTAGTGCAACCTGCATTATTATACCAAAGCGCATAACAATGTACCTACGTGATATTAAATCGTGCCCGTGAACACGACATGGCATGATGTACGGACCGGATGTTTGTCGTGTAGATTGATTGTTAGAAATTGTCACAATTTTCCGCGCCGCCTCCCTAATGATGAGAACTGATGGCTCTTGCTCTTGATAATACGGCAACCAGTTATAAATGTCCTTGATGTTCTTATTCAACTGCAACAGAAGCAGAATAATATTTTCCGGGGGATGTAAATATGTGTTATACTCAATCCTCGAAGCTCCTAGGTTTGACTAGTCAATCTCTCCTGACTTCAAGTCTTAGTCAAAGCCCAAACAAATGAAGTTTTTCGGCCTGTGACTGAAGAATTTTCATCAAACCTAGGAGAAACTAATTTGATCAGACAACGTCAAAATTCAATTTAATGAAATCTAGATTTGACGGAATAGTTAGGTATTTCTAGGTTTGAGTGAAAATACTTTAGTCAAAGGCCGAAATTGATATTTATGTCGGAGTTAGCCCGAAGGCTCGAATCTAGGATGAACTAGTAATTCCGCGAAGAGACTGCATATCGGTCTTTGACTGTGACGTATGAAATGCATGTCCATTTCCTCAGTACACGCTACGGCCACCGAGCAAAAGGTTTTAACGAAGTATAAATAATATACACTTATACATTTTCGCAATTACTTACGTAACATTTTATAATAATTATCATTTTTCAGTCGACTTGACCTTGCAAGTGTAGTGCCTAATGCATCGCAATCGGATCATTTGTTGAAAGGTCACATTTCATTTCGACTATAGCGCAGTTCTCACGATATAAAAGTATCGTCTACTGAAGATCACTAATAACATACTATCTACAGCTAACAAGTTCAGCTCATAGGATGAAGGTACAGCTGCATTATTTATAAGTTGCAAACTTGCAGCGCCTCATTTGTATTTGCTGTATAAATGTGTTCTCTCTCGGCGGGATTCTTGGGAATTCATTTAGTGATAAATTGTCTCCAGCCTCACTAATAGGTTCATAATGTTACTTTACCTATAATTAATTATTCGTTTTCATATATAGTTTATAACATGAAATCTATACTGACAATAATAGAAATCTGAAGAGTTTGTTTGATTGAATATTTGAACGCGCTAATCTTAGCAACAACTAGACCTATTTGAAAAATTGTTTTATTGTAAGATAGCTCATTTATCGAGGAAGGCTTTAGGCTAACTAACATCATGCTAAGATGAATAGGAGAGGAGCAGCAATAAAAAATATAATCCTTCGAGCGTAGCGGCGGGCGATTGCCAGTATTATAAAAAATACCTAAACAACTTGCCGGTGTCACCACGTATCATTGGATAGGTCTCTATTATCACATAGGCAATTAATGTGACCAAATTTTTAGTAACCTCCTGTTATTGTTGTAGTCACGCTCGTCTGTCAGTCAGTGAAGGTTTCACAGAAGGACCTGTCGACCAGCCAAGGCCAAATAAAAGGCAGCTTATACAACAATTGACTAAGCAATTGATTTCACTCAACTCAATTACTGCCCAAATCGAAATATAACATTATACTATAATAGTGTATTGTTAGCGACTGATCTTGATCATATAAAAACATTGCCGACCGGCTGCATTGGTTGTTAATTCAATGTAGTTGTTTTTGCTGGTGGCTGCTACAGAAACCTAAATATCTTTCTAGAAAATTCATAGTTCCTACTGTATTTGTTGGCGTTGGTTGAAATGCTTGGTTGGTTGAAAATTATATAAATTTTAAAAGGAAGAGCAACGAACCACCCAAAAACAAACAAGATCAAATCTCGCGAAGAAAAGAAAATCCGTTGTTAATTATAATTTTAAAAATATACTAGAATTACAGCTTTGATTTTTGAAAAATATATTAGAATTATAACTTTGGGTACCAGAGCACCCGTAACATTAAACAACTTTTAACCTTGGTAATTATTGCGCCGAACCTCCTTCATAATCCGTTTCTTACGATCATGTCCAAACAGTTCAAGCAAATGATGTGCGCATTTATTTGCGAGTGCAGTGACAATAGACCTAACAGATTAGTGTAATGATAGTGTTAGGTTGTTCATGTGGTGTGACATCGCTGGCACAGTGGCCAGTCATGCCGGTGTGGCCACTAATTGTGATGGTATCGTGGTCGGCGGCCGCCGTCACGCTCCTGCTCGCTGCAAGGCCACGGTCATGGCTGTAGCTCTTTAACACGTGTCTAATATTGACACACAGACTAAAATAGATACAACGGTCGAAACAAAAAGTCAGGTCAGTTTTTTCTTTTTTTTTATCCCGATCTGACATGTAACAGTCTTGCCGTTTACTATGGCGATAAATGTTGTCGTTTATTACAACGTTATGCATTTTTGCCGTCAACCTTGTTACGTTGAGTTGATAATCGTTGGTCTCCGTACTGAGATTATAAGTAAATAACAAACCCGATTGGAAAAAAAATGGTGGAAGGTGAGTAAAAATAATTTTAAATAAGACTACTTCGACTCCACTTCAAATTAAAGTGATGTAGAATTATAAACGTCAACATTTTGGTAAATGCTTTTCGCATTGAATTATTTTTACTATGATAGCATTCCACAACGTGGCGCATATCCTACCTAGTTACTACACTGTTTGAAAATTAATTCAGTCGTTAAATATTTACACATATTTACAAGAACAAAATATAAAAAGAAATTCGTTCTTATAAAAATTACAGTATCATTATATAAAAACGTTACTCTCGAGGATTTCGCTCTTCTAATTAAACTTTTAATAGCACACCAATTAATTATTCATAGGGATGACTTTCGTGTAATTAAGCTCTTAAAGCGGCGGATAAAGATCTTGTTTGTGTCGTTTATTATTTACGGAGACTCGGATATTAAATCGTGACTGGCTAACAACATTAAGCACGATGGTATTACCAAACTGCCGAGGATTGAACGCATCAGTATACTGAGATAAACCTGATATTTGCTTTATAAATAACCTTATTGTACTCAATGAATAATTAACTTAACTATTAAATTTCAAGATGGCAACCTTTAAGGCAATTTTGGGGTTATCAAACTTTCTAATATCTTTAATTTTTTTTCTGTTTAACTTGAAACAAAAATGAGGTAAAGTAGTGAATATCGTTTCGTCTGTTGGTTTTCCCTGGCAAGTTGGAGCGCGCTAATGCAGCTAGTATCTTAATGGCGGTGCCACTTAAATCGTTCTCTCATTTGCAATCCAAACGGCGCAGGTGAAGTTAGAACCTAATGGGTGGCTCTACAGGCGGCTCGCGAGCGGCGGGCGGTGTCTTCTGACTTTCCTACTCATTTAAAAGCTTTTAATTGAAATGGAACTATCCGACCGGCTCTGGCTTTTGCGTGCTTTGCAATTGCACTGAAACTGTTCATAACTATTTGGGAACTATTATTGAATTTTGGTGTACTTAGAAGGTGCAGATCTGGACCCCTTTTACTAAAATGCAGATAGTTACTAATATAAGATTAGTCAGTAGAGTTCTCTATAAAAAATACGTATAACCTGGTTGCGCAGCTATAGATATCAAATCCAAATTCAAATCCTTTATTTCGTCTTAGGAACAAGTAGCTCACTTAACGAACGTCAAACATTACTATAAATAAAATAAACTTATTCACAACATTTCATTAAAAGTTTCTAATGTCTCGGTAGACAGAACCTATCATATCATCGGCTTTATAAACTGTATTTAAGTTCAAATTAATGAGAGAATAATCATAAGCTTATTAACAACCCGTGGTAGGGAAGAGCATGTCTTTTGTGTAACCACTAATTAACATTGTAATACAAAAAAAATAAACCACATTTACAACAGCAGCAAAAATATTCAAAGATCATTTCTTCTCTGGTATATCGCTCTGGCTAACGATATGTAAAATAAAGTTGTGGCTACACTGGGCGGCCAGCACCATTCACAGTTTTCTCATTAGCAATCCGAGCTAAGTGGTCTTCGTTGGCAGTAACACCGGGAATAACGAGTGTTGGGGAACAGTTCGACCGAGACGAAGGCTGCACCGGCGGCGGTCTAATACTTAGCTTTACTTCACCTGAGGATTCTCCGTCTTCAGCTAATTAGTTTGAAAACTAACTTGTACAAAAGACCCCCACGCCGCCATTCAGGTGTGTATTACTCAATTAATTAAAGAATTGGACCGACTTCGCTTCCACATACGTCTGTTTCTAACACTGGTTTTGTTTACGCCAGTGGTGTCCACGGACAGTCAAACACTTATTACTAAATTTGTGAATGCGCCGCAGCCTAAAATTTATTGGGAATCACTGGTTTACGTGTTTCCAAAATATGTAACACTGTCTTCTTATCTCATCTTCTAACTAATGGATAGCACAATAGAGATGGAGAAATAGAGTAATGCTGTAGAACAGACTCCGCTAAGTACATTTTTATGTATCACGACAGTAAACTTGAATCTCTGAAGACGACGTCGTAACGTCGCTAGTATAATTTATTTCAATCCATGAATTTAAAATGTAATTACCTAATGCTAAGTGTTCTAATTCCAGCTCGGAGCATTGACCCCGGGCTCCTTAACTAATATCTTTATGATAATCGCTTACCTTGTTGAGTTAAAACCATCGACGTTTTTAAATTATGATATAATGAGGGTAAAACGATGCGGCCTTAGGTGACCAAAATTAGCGAGTTGTAGTAAATGTTTTAAACTGAAATTTTCCGAAAGAATGTTTTGTGACGACACTTTATTACTGAGTACCTATGACATAAGATTTCATTGAAAATGAAGTAAAAGTGTGGACTAAAAAGCGTACGATAGGAAATAGAGCCAGCGGGGGACGGATGTGACGTCACATGCCATCCGATTTGATTACCTGCCGCGTGATTGAGATGTGGAAGCACTTCACTCACGTATATATAGTATACAAAACGATGTTTTCAACTTGGACGATTTATTTAATAGGAGGTTATTATTAATTAAAATATCATAGGTACCATTGCTTTTAAAATCAGTCGCGAAAATTTTGACAGTTGACATTTAACAGACAATCATGTCAACATTGACAATGTCAGCTTTAGATCCACGTATCCAATTGCTACGACGTAGCACTTGAGGATCGGTGTAGCGGTTGACGATCGGTGTATGAGTTTTTAGTTCCGTCAACTCCCCACAGATGGCCCTCGTGGTTGCGTCACTTCGGGACAAGCCACATAACGAAATGAATGTCCGGTAATGAGGCCACAATTTGTTCGCAAACGAAATTTAATCCTTCATAATAAAAGCCAACTGCGTGCTTCTATGTGTTGTTTCTGTTAACATAATGTATTATGTTTTTTTGGAAAGTTTTTATCTATCTTTATATATGGTAACTATCTTTAGCAATAATTAATTACGAGCTAAAATTTTGCGACGAAGTAACTATTAGACGATGACTGTGAGAGTCGTAATTTAATGCCTTAGAGATTATTTCTGTGGCGTTAATATTCAGCTTACGTAAAACTGTAGGCATTTTTCCATGCGGACGGTCGGAGTGATTAATTTGTGCGTCACACCGTCATCTCTTGTCGGCTGCGAGCCAGGCCGCGACACACGACGCTCCTACTCCGCGGTGACACCGCTCCGCGACGCTCCAATCTTACTCAATTTAAACTTACACTAAGAGGATGACGCGCGAACAAGCTTATGAGATAACGAGATAACTTAAAGCTAAAAAAGCTTTTTAATTTAAGTAGCTTTGATGCAATGAATTTAAGCAAAGTACATTATTTTGTGTCATAAAGTTTCAAAATACAGATAAAACTCTGCTCGTTCTTCCAATATAGAATCGCCTGTTCCTGCAAATATTATAACAGTTCATTTGGGTAACAGAAGTGTTACTCCGAAAATAAATGAGAAGTTTCATATCGAACGCTATTTCATATTAAAGTTTTGGAGTTAAGAGACAGCTTCCCAAACAAGCAGCGTAGGGAACGTGCTCATTGTAATATGTTATACATTGTACAGCGAACGAGTACGTACAGCTCCCACGGTGAACCCGTGAACAGTACAGCTTAAACTTAAGTTAACTTAACATTGAGTCAGCGCGGCGTCGCCCAATTTAGCTCAATTTAAACTTGCGTCTAGATTAAGGAGTTTAGAACAGCTCCGTAAGATATATGAGATCACGTTGCCAAACTCCACCTCGTGCAATCTTATTTGTTCGCCAATATTTGTTTATTTAACTTTGAGAACAGATCATTGACTATCATGCGGCGTCATCTTAGATTTTTTTCCTTGGAAAGTCGAACGATGTTTAATTAGTATAACTAGTAAAGTTAAACCTATAGTGCTGGTAAAGTTACGTAGTTACGTTTGCTAGGTTTGCAAGTTCGGAAGCGTATCGTCTCTTCGAACTCAAACCTTCTGAACTAAAACAGGATGAGGTAATGACCGCAAGGAGGGCGGTAAGAGGTAATTTGTAGCAAGATTATTTAATAACCTTTTTCTAGAATAATCTGTTCTATGCTTGTTATAATTTCAAACTGCAACCATATTTGGTTAACTCCTCTTCAATGATTATTACAAAGCATTTTGAATCTCCTAATTCCTAATGTAACAACATTTTTATTTACTTTACAACAATATGCTCAAAGTGGATTAACCGATGGTAAAAGGCCTTTTAATCTCTTACGATACGATACCAAGCCGCGGCTCAACTGATAATCCTCATTTGCAATTGAGCTCCACCGCAGGAGCTTAAAACAAAATTATGGCGTCACTCGCATTGTTTCCGAATTTTTAATATCCGATGGATGATCCCGAAAGCTGGCCTTTGTTGCTATAGCGCTGGAGGTAAAGGAGTGGGACGAGAGAGAGGAAAGCTGCTATTTTTAACTCATTGACCTACGGATTGCATCGATCCCAAGTGATCAACGAAGTTTGGCAAATGCTTTCACGGTCGCGAAGCGGATGAGTGGCCGCTGCTGGAAAATATCTTGAGCAGTTCGGTGCTTTGGGAAGGTCATTTAGCCATTGGTTTCCGTTGTTATCGTGTGATATCAGTTTTTAAGCCATGTCTCTGTCCAAATGTCAAACTGTCCCTCCAATACGCACTGGTGCACCTTGTTGGAGTATGCTAGTAGGACAATACCTAATGAGTTGTAGGTATTCAGTATACCTATTATTTATACGCTAAGCCATAAAAAGTGCATAAAAGAAGCAGTTTCTGAACGAAAAGATAAAAAATGTACTCAGCTATTGGGATGCTGACACAAACGGTGTTTGACTTACGAATACTGCTACAGTCTTCCATAAACCTTGGAAAGGTGAAATTTATACCGCGCCGGGTTTTTACGTGTATAGCAGTTTTTTCTAGAAGTTTTATAGCAAAAAATGTATTTTGTCGTAAATAAGAATTGGGCGGCATCCGGGTGCGCCCTTAAAATTTTACGAGCCGAGCTCGATAACAAAGTTCGATTCCCGACACGCTGGAGGTTGTGGCATGTCGCGGCTGCGCCTCTGCTTGCAGTTGGTCTACTTATAACTTCTCAATATATCAAGCACCTATATAATTTGCTTTGAAGTAACGAATGACAACAATTTCGAGGCTACGACTAAAAGTTGCAAGATAACTTTGTGTTTTGGTTTGAAAGTTTGCAAGACCCTTGAATGCTTAGACGAAGCATTTTTCTAAAAGTGTTTGTACAAGTTCAAGCGCTGCAACGTTGACAGCAGAATGTACTTAAACTTGCTCAAAATACCTTAAAAAGACCTTCTCTGCTTTACTACCAAACCTTACTTATACTTAGGCCACACATGTCTTGGAAATTCATTATTACAAAGATCTCCGATTGGGAAAATGTTTTGTACAACACATGGTCGAACTATTGTCTAAGCCAATGTAAAGTCCCAAGAGAAAAACTACGATACCCGAACAATATCTGTGAACACATATTTATCCAGAATGATCTCATTTGAATTTTCGACACGTGTGTTCCTTATCATATGCGGGACATTGTCATTCTGATACTGAAGCATGTAGTGTTATTTCAAAGCGATAGAGGGCGATATTTTGAGATACGATACTGAGATAACAACTTCAGTGTTAGCTGTGAACTCCGGATTTCAAAGTAAATGACGTATATTGCCACTATTGGTAAAGTTAAATTAAGCCTCAAATCCACGCGGAGACATACATCACGGTAATTTAATGGGGCCAGTCCCGCATCCATCATTTACGGGATGGCGGCCAACCCTTTTAATTTATAGTGCGATCCTCGACGGGACTCGTTCTCATTAGCGACTGCTATCGGTTTTAAGGTTTGGCTTAATGAAATGTACTGAATTGAACTGATCGATTTTGGACCATACTTCCATCGTTAAACGACTGAAAGTTAATTGAAGTTAATTGAAGAAATTGAACGCTTTACTAATTCGAACTTGACATTTTTAGGCCCGATACAAAATGAGTACAAACCCAAATTTTTGCACTCCCTAATTGCTACGGAATTATATAAAAAATAAAACAGCTTCGTTCGTCCGTTTCTTAATTACTAGAGTACACTGGAGCCGGCGCTAACATGTTTGCTCGGGCTCATTATACGATCCGCGCCGTATGTCTCTGTCCGTGTGTACTCTGTGCCCACAGTGTAATGATACCGAATGTCCACAGATAATCCCTTGATCCGCGCCTCCGAGCGCCGCACCACACGCTACTTACCTGTTTCCACGCATTTTGTCTTGATGAGGACAAACACGCTAATACTTTTTCGTCGTATAATATAATTTTAATTAAGTACGTTTTTTCTGCCATCAGTAGTCTTCCGTACTGTAGCTAATGAAAATTTAAGTAACCCCTTCCGATAGAATAAGACATGAAAAGTACAGAATATAAAACTGTGAAAAAAAAGATTGTCAGATATAAGATAAAAGTTTTCTATGCAAGCCAATATAAGAACATCTAGAATAATTATTTCCCTTCGTTAAAGACAAAAGAAAGTAAAGAAGGTCGTCCGAGAAAATCTTAGCAGCGTGGTATTCCTACGCGCAAATATAAATGTTAATGATTTAATTAGGGCAGCCGGTGGCAGATTATAGCGAGCTTTGAGAGGCTGACGTCGGCTGACGGCAGCTGACGTCAGCTAACGTTGACGGCGGCTCCGGCGAGCTGACGCGATGACGAGCCCAATAACAAAATTACCTCTTAAATAAATATTCCCTTTGAGGTCCCTCGCCCTATGCTAACTGAAGCGTGACGGACGCGTAGCGATTCGTGTAGACGGGCTTCTTATTACCTTAAAAAGGCATCGGATAAAACACGGGAATCGGATTAATATTAAAAATGCTAAAATTCGTTAAACTTGGTGAAAACCGGCAAAAGCTTTTTTTTGAGCGTATTAAACAATGTTTTTTTTTACTGTTTCAGGTAAGAACTCCGCCACTTACTACAGTATAGAGTACGACGCGTGTAGAGCGATGGCCGGTGCCAAATTGATCAGGTACGCATGAGATTATTCGTATGATTCTATGTTATATAAGAAAACCTAATTATGGCAACGAAAAAGAAATATTTATTTCTCAAAAAGAAAAGAACTTCTCCAGTTACCTAATATTAAAGATCTGAATACCGGGTTCTCCTCGAAAAATGTAGAAATAAACTGTTGAGCCCATTCAAATTTGATAAAGAATAAATAGAAGACAGACAAAAATTCCAAAAATTGTTTTTTTAGTTTCTATGGCTCTTCTTTAATTGCCTCCTATCAGTTTTTTGGAAAAATATTTAATGTAGACATTCGATTTTTACTGTCTTATTATATGTATGTAGATTACATTCTCTAGGTATATAACTGTAATTTATAGGTGTTCTGTGAACGTTCACCGTTATACCTATTTATTATTCATAGACAGAGGATATAGTTATTGCTGTGTAGTAACAGACAGTGTAATTATAATGGCCTTCGCTCATAGTCTGCTTCTAATATCGACTAGACTTATGACTATAATGATAGGTTGTGCAGCGAACAATGTTTCGCTTCGGTTAGTGTTTAACGGGAAGTTTTTAACTTGTTGTTATTTTGACTATATAATTAAGTTTGAATGCTAATATTGATGACTGGTCCGTAGGGGCCTTCAGTTTTGAGTAAAAGTCCCGGATATGGGCCTTGTTAGGACGAATCGTTGTAGGTATATCAGTGTTTGTTCTGAATCTGAATTTAGAATCGCATTCGGTAGGTATAATAATATAATAGGTTCGAACTACATACATGATCTTTCTGAAATGCTGAAGTTTCAGCTCATGAAATCCACTTTTTATTAGATCTATTATAAAAATTTCAATAAGAAATAGCACTGCAAAGTTATAATAGTATAATATATAGAGAATATATGCTAATTACTGACCAGTTCTTTACTTCATTCTTCTTTTTTAATTGATCTTTTTATTCATTCGCGACATATTAATATCAGAAATGTCTCAATTAGAGATAGCTTTTTGAAGTGATATAAGTCGGGTAAAGTAGGCAAGTTAATAACAAATTATAATTTGCTTTTAGTTCGTACCTACTGAAAGTTTACGAACACGAAAAAATGTTTATTGTTCGAATCACGCGAAACTTTCAGCGTCTACTTTAGAAACACTGAAATGGAACGCAATGTAAATGCAAATGCAAAATTCGTAAAATCGTATTACAATCTGAAATGTACCTACTTACGAAATGGAAAGCCTTTTTTTCTCTGTTTCTATTGATAATTATAAAAACAATGTACTTATGTTTAATATGATGACATAAATGCGTTTGAATACGAACACTAAAGTTTAAAAAGCGAAAGGTCACTCACTCATCACGAAATCTCAGAAACTACAAGTGCTAGGAACTTGAAATTTTGCATGCGGGT
>DWOX01000124.1:0-12914 GCA_018251315.1 Nastra julia | reverse complement strand
TCGTTAATAATTATCTACTCTTGAAGTAACTTTATTAAGTCTGCTTTTATTTGTATTACGTTTTGTTTAAATAAATGAAATAACAAGCAATTATTGGCTGAGGTCTCTGGCGTTGCGGCTTCGCTTTGTCTTCAACCACGAGACAGGCCACTTAACTATGGGCTTTGATATGAACTTTGTCATCGAAGGTAGCAAAAATCATATCATAAAAACTCATAATAATCATTTATAGGCCATTGATGTAACATCTCTCCGTATTAATGTTGGAGTTATTGCTTTCCCCTTAGCTTCTACGCCTCCCAGTGGAGTTTCAAGGACTCGAATGGTTTATATTAGAAAACTTTACAGGAAGTTATATTATTAGTTATGTTTTGTTCAAGCTTGTTAGTCAATTACTTGTTTAATAGTTTGCAAAATATCATTTGTGGTAATTTGCCCATAATATACTTAGCTGGAAGATTTCAATGTCAACGTCAAAGTAACAAAATGTATTTCTGATGCAATTAAGTGATGTTCGCTTCTTTGCCATGTACTGTGCCATGTACATTTGTTGCTTTGTTTTACCATGTCAAATCTTCTTACTTTCCTTATTTATTCCTTGAAATGTATCAAAACTGGTATATACCAAGTATTTGCAGATTAATGGCAGAAGATAGCGTTCTTATAAATCGGCTAAGTTAAGTACTAAGGTCGCATGTTGGCAACACTTCACCATTTTTTACTTGAGCTTACTGTCTCTTATGTATTGGAAGAGTGCCCGCTCACTCCGTAGACAAATCTCGACGGGTTCGTTCTTATTTTGTCTTACTTTTCCTCTTACTTTATTTTGAAATGATTTTGTTTTTCGTTTTACGAGTAGATTAGTAATGGGGTTTATAAAATGCATGTTTGATGTTTGTGTTTTAGTTTATGAAATATGTCATAGTTTTTGGATACTTTGATTTAATGAGATGGAATATAATTAGTTAAGCTTTTAATTTTTTAATTATAGGCACTGACATTTTTGAAAACTATGAAAGTACTTAACAATTAAGCAATGTATTATATAATGAACTTCTGCTGAAAGTGAAGTCAACATTTTGTCAATTAATTTTCTTCTCTAAGTAAGAGAAAAATATAAAGGTTTTGTAGTTGAAAACCTCTTTGGCTTAGAAGCTTCCGAGCTTGGAAGTTTGCCCGATGCGCTTCAGATAAACCGTATTGCAGGCCCGCGTTTAGAGCTTTTCTTTCTTTCCGACCATTATTTCGACTGGGTAATTTTATCTTTATATTTTTATGCTTCAATTCGACTTTTATCTTTCCCTGTACTTTAATGAGGGCATCAAAATTAGTGTCCCCCTGTAGTGGGAGATCTGTACTCCGATTAATGACGATTGTAACCTTCAAATTTGCAGTCTATATTTCATCACGATTATGCCAAAAAAGAATTTATGAGGATAATTTTTCACGTTGTCTTTACAACCGACAATGTTGAATTAAAAGTATCTAATGTCAAATTTTTTAAACGTGAAACAACTGAAAGGTCTCTAATTCGAGATGAAGATTGTTCAAAAGCTCAACACGTCCGTGTCGTGGATTGTGGCTGTACAATTTGCAAAATAATTGAGATTTCGAATGATAAACTTAGAATAGTTCCACACATTTGCTTTATCGAATCGTCGTGCAAATTATATCGAATCATCCTGCAAATTATGCTTACGATTATATTTGCGTCGTCGATGAAATATTCCTATGTCCAAGGAAGAATTATTTGATACGTCGAGAGAGAGAGCAACTTTGTTGGTGCACGAGGTTGTGAACTGACGCTAATGCGATAAATAAAATGTCGCGTACGCTGTAATGCATTTACGTCGTCCTTAGTGTGAGAGTTAATTTTATTTTATGTGTTATTATTCCATTTTGTCTCATTAACTTGTCAAGTAAACATCGGCTTTCAAAATTATTTAATGCAACTACGTGAGAATGACTGTACGAACCGCAGATCTCGCCTAATGCTGTACGCATCAGTTCATATTAAAGAATTTAATTATAAGATTTGTTATGTACGTATTATATACGCTATCCTATATCATTTTGAAGCACATAGATATCAGGTTTTTATGTCAACAGCATTACGACTCGGCATCAGAACAGAGACTTCCTTTAAAAGAGGCCAGTTGCTTTCAGTGTCCGTGTGACCAAGGGACCAAGGGACTGATTTCTAAATTAAACACCGACGTGCCCCTTTTAAAATATTTGATACGAGTGAACGGTCGTCTAAGTTTTGCGGATAATTAAACAACGCCGGTGCGGTTTTTCGCCAACGTCCAACCTCCGTGTGCGCGGTGCAGAACAAATTAGACCAATTTGGAAACGGACAGTTCTGTATAATGTTCGCGCTGAAATATTGCAAGTTCTCGTATTGTTTTATTATTTAGGTTAACTTCGAACAGGGAGAACGTGTGGAGAGCCATTTTTATCGGTCATCAGTTTCTGTTTGTATTTAAATAGTTTTCAAAGCTGTGTTTGTAGGTACACTGTGTATGCAATTATTGCAGTTTTACTTTTCTTCCACTTTCAAAAAAAAATCAAAATTCAAAATCATTTATTCATGTTGGTATCAATGATACACTTATGCACGTCATTTTTTAATCTACTCCCGTTTCGCAAAGGTGCTCCGATGTGGAGGAGAAGAAACAGGGAAAAGAAACTTTCGTTACAAAACATAACGTTTTACATTTAAAGCTCTTTGATAAGCCGCAAAATGTTTCGTCTCTGTACTTTATATCTCCGTGGACCTATTAGGAACGGATGTCGGTTACAATTTGCGTTTGGACGAACGTTGGGATGAGGTCTCTGGGAAAAACGAGTTCATTAGAAAATACCTCAAAAACACCTTGGTTATATGAACGTGACGATTAGGTAACGTATTGAACAGAATAAGCAACATTCGTCAAGTTATCTATCGATATCAAATTATCAATTTACATAAACGGTTTCTAATATCGAAATTTTTGTTTCCCTATGCACTTAAGAATTACTTATAATTACTGATTTGTTACAGGCGTTATTTTATATAGCTCGATACTAGAAGTAATCAAGCGTTTTCAGTTATTATTTTTGTATTGAATCCGTCTGATGGTTTATTTTTAAACAAAATGGTATTTTAATCAAAGCTGTCGTGAACTTTAAACTCATCTTTTGCTTTAACGTAGATCAAGCCATGAAGCTTCTCATCGGGTACACGCTAGTCATGTAGCCGCCGCAAAGCCTAGGAGTGCACCGCAATCTTTTCAGGAAAGCCGCTTTGGGAGGCGGTGCTTCAATGTTTTCCGCTCGACCGCCCATGACTCGCTATTCATCAACGTCCGACCTTTGCTCGCTTTTAAGTCCACTAACCGCGTTTGCTCGGACATGTTTTTAATATTCGCAAAATAAAATTGGGCCACAGTTGAATTAAATCGGCAGGTTAACGTACTGACTGCGCGTCATAAAGAGCAATGTCTCGCTGTGCTGTTGTCAGTTATGCTTGGTATTTTGCTACGTTGCTGAATTCAAGCAGAGGAATTTCGTTGACGTAAGGTTAGCGAAATAATTTGGCTGAAGGGGTTTCACATTCAAAATATTTATTTCCTAGGGGCAACCAAGTTGAGGGAATTTAGTTTGCTTTCGTTTTGGTAAACATTTTAATTATTCTCTGGGTGACTAAGTTAACAGGTCATGTAATAATAACAAAATATTTGACCTTCCCATGTGATTCCCTATATCGTAACCCGACGAATTTGGTTCCGCGATTTTGCTTAGGATTAGTTTACGTTGCTGTGTTCAGTGCGCTGAATGGTGCGTTATTTTCGTTGAATGTTTGAGTTTCAACCGACAAATATTAACCACAGCCCTACATTGTACGCTGCACTGGTCACAGTTAAATCTTGTGAAGTCAAATGTGAGTTGCTTTGGCAATTTAATTATTTATTCAACAATCACAACTCAAGGCATACCTACATATCTAAATAAAGTTAATATGTTGAAGCTTTTAATATTTTGGAGTATTTTAAATATGTTATTCAACAATAGAATAACAATTATTATTCAACATTTACCTTTCTGTGAAGTTTATTAAAAAAATATTAATTACCTCCTGCGGTAGCCATTAAGGGAATTTTCAATAATGTGACACCAGGAAATAGGTTTTTTAAATTGAAATTTTCAATTGATTCATACTAATTAACGTTCCTCGCTCATTCCCGAGGTAGATTGCCGCAGGCATTTATTCAAAGAAATGCAAAGTAAACTTTGAAAGACCGGTAAGAGAGTTTTTCATCGCTGTTGAAGATGTCTCCCTCTTTACATATCTTTCATTTAGTTAACGTTATAAATTCCACTATTTGACTATTCGGGAATTGTTGCATATTCAGGTGTTTCTTTTCCTTAGTCGGTTACTAATTTAGCTGGTAGTCAAATCTGTTGCTGGTTTTTGGTATTCTCTTAAAGCGATATGCATCCTTAATAAAACGAAATTACTCGCGGAAAATAACCGATGATCACTAGGCACATCGTGAATTTTCCATTCAATAAAAGATGGGGCCTTTTATCGTGCTCGAGGGTCAGAATAGTGTTCGACATGTTTATTGCATCCAGTAGAATCCAGGTCGATATCGAATATGGATCGAATAGCAGGTAATGTTTCTCAATATTGTTTGTCCGAGGCGTAAACTTTGCAAATATATACCTTTGCTTTGGCTCACTGTACGCCACTTATTGAATTAATATCTATATCTGTTTATATACAATTCTAGCGTAAATGTCTTTTGTGTCTTTGTGTTCTAAACAGTTGGATCTATTACAATAAATATTTGAAAGCGTATTCAAGAGGCATCTAGTATTGTTTAAGTTAGATCACAGTTGGACCACCTAAACTAATAGAACTTTAAAACGTTAACATATCAAAGTTTATCTAAATTTTGACCTGATTTTTACAACTAAGGAAACGACCAAACTATAAGTGACAAAGTATGTGGCAGGACTACCTTATATTGTAAATGTTAAATCCAACTAGTTGTCTCGTCATGGCGACAGTACCAGGAGGTGCGGTGACACCGACACCAGCCGCGACCGCCGCAGTGGTGTCGATGATCCGCGATCCATCAATGTCATCCTTTTCGCTGGCTCGTATCGTTCCAAATAGTGTTTGCGGGGAACGTGACTCAAGTTCTGGTTGGAAATTGTGACATGATATGATAAATTATGCACGCGTTAGTATGTATACGTTTTGTAGTACAATCGTTGTGTGATTTGAACATGGTGTACGGTGACAAGTTGTTGCAAATTAACGTTCAGTGCAGAATCTAATAGCGATGAAATCCTGCAGTTAATACACTTTTTTTCTCTTTGGGCTATGGTCTGTCTGTTCACGTACTGGTATGTAATAAGCAGTAAGTGCGGAACCAAAACATGTGGCTTTATGTGGCGTGACTTGGGCACGGTCTTTTCTATAAACTAAGCTAGCTTAGCTAGCTTAAGCTAGCTTTCTATAAACTAAGCTAGCTTTACTTGCACTAGCTATCTATATATATTTTTTTTATCGGTCCAGTAATTCATAAGATAAGCGCGTTCACACAAACAAATAAACTCACAAAAAAAAAAACACAAAACCAAAAAACTCAGCCTTATATTATTAGTATAGATAATAGATATCCGTTATTGTGTGCTAAGGATTAAAAATGTAAGTAGTTTTACAAAACACATTTTATCGTTTATTCGATCGTCGAGCATCAGTCAGAATGGAATAATAGGAACATTTTTCTTTTAATCTAAATACTTTGATAATTCTATAAACGTGCACATTTTTCTTGTTAAGATAGCACTGAATACACTACTTGTTTTCTATTGAAACAATAGTTCTCCACTGTTTAGTTTACATTACATAAATATTTAAATTCATTGTCTTCTTTGCGTTGATTTTTTGAAATCTTCCCCTTCAATGTCTATTACTTTGAAGCTAATATTTTTCTATTCCAGTCGATTGCGGTTATTATTTCAGCATGTATTTTAAATTTCAAGTTACTTTCTTTATGCATTTTTACATCTATCTACTTGAAATCCTTTGGAGTAGAGATAAACGATGTATTTATTCTTGTTAGTTATATCACTCAAGACATTCGTATTGAATTAAGCTTAACTTTTTTACTCGGTACGGGTATCAGTGTGTCCGACTCGTCCTTGGCACTTTTTCTTTTTTCTAATGGCGACTGGTGCGCGAGGCACCGGGTGCGCAGCTGCGTCGCATCCGCTCGGTGTTCGTGTTAAAACAAATGCGTTTTGAATTCTTTGCGTTGCTTATTCTATGCGTTCATTCTATCCGGTACCTTTCATACGATCTGATATTCTGTTTCTTTGCACAGATATCTTTAACATAGTTTAAACTAAACTGGGGTTAGTATTTGATTTAAAATATATATTTCGAATTTATGCATGTTTTAATTATACCTTTAGATTACTGGAAATTTTTACTGGATTGACTTTTACTGTGTTGTTGGTGTTGGTACCAATACTCAGGGTCTCTTAATCTGTGACCGAATTTAAATAAATATCGACATACTAACTACCCAAAACAAAAATTAAAGACTTCGAGTCGTAAAAAACAAACACATGGCAATAATTATCACACTAACGTAAGCACATTGTTGAAAGAACTAGGAGTATACCTGTATACATATAGTTAAGACACAGCTGCATCCAGTGAACCGAACCGTGTCGTGTAGAGTGTAAACATAAGTGGGCTTTGAATTTCTTACGGCGGCAACGAAACGCCCGAAAACAGCTCTGAAGCGCACGATGCTTGGAATATTTAAAGCAAACTGTATGCTATTTGCTTCGCAGGATCAAGATGATATCAGCGTGTCTGTCTATTGTCATAGCATCAAAGAAGGAGAGAAATTAACTGGTTATCCTTGATGGAATGTACCAGTTGTAGTTTAGAAGTGTAGGTCATTGACCTATGGATCAGAGTCCCTATGTTAACCTAATTTGAAAGTTAAGCTTCTCATAACTTATATGGATGTTAGCTTCTCGAACGACAACGAACAAATATAACGTACGGTTTTTTAAAATCTCTTCTGAATTTGGACTTTGACCAATCACTTAAAAACCTTGACGCCTGGCAGCCCTGGTTATTTAAGTTCAAAAATTTGTAATTTGTCGAAACTATCGATTCTAGAAATCTCGTTATCAACGTCACTAGTCAGGAACTTAATTTTCGAGCATCCGGCTCTCAGGAACGGATAGAAAATATTTTCCCTTGGGATTTCCTTATTTGTTCTGTTATCATTATTTCGTTGAAATAACAAAATATAATAAACTAGGCCACTCGTAGCCCACCCACGGGAGTATTGATTGAACGATAAATGGATGAAGGAGCCTATTCAAACGGATATTAATAGCTTGGGGTGCAGAGCACAAAAAATACGTCTTCTTAGTGATTATGTTTCGTAGTGGTAGTGCATTGATTTTTTCATACCTTCCTAACTAGCTACCTGTAAAAATTACAGAATTGAAACCCCCACTAAAGCAGCGTTAAGCAGTATTCTCTAGGCCTTCTCTGTCATGAGAGACCCGTGCCCAGTTGTGGGCCATTAATGGTCAAGTCAGGCTAGTGATCAGAATAGAAGCGGAGGGTTTTAAGTTGAGTCAATTAACACATAACAAACATATAACCCGCTAATAGTTCAAAGTAATTACTATTGGCAGCTGAAGTAAACAACACTGTTCAAACTTTAAATGTCATAATTGCCAGCTTTGATCTACTTTTGTATGGTTTAATTACGAACTTTGATTTCCGAGATATTTACGCAAATAAGGATATGTTATGATTATAGAAATTAGAACGTGTTTATTATCGTTTCCTTAACTTTAGACAATAACTTCCGTAAAAATAATGAATACCGAGTCGCTTCGAGTAAAGTTTTATATCCAATTTGTTGGTACTTTGGTGTTTCATTTGATACTGGCATTTCAAAGTTATCGATTTAATTACCATTATACATTAGATGTAATTTCATGCCAGTATGAACGGCAGCCCTAGGATAGCAAGAGGGTGGAATCTCGCCCCTTCGTAAATAATAATTACCGCGCTACGGTCGTTGTGAGGGCGCATTGCTCTAAAGTACACCCTCCCGGGAAGCTTTGCATCTGTGGACCCGGCGCGGGTGTGTTTGTCTGTGTCACTTTTTGGAAATGAATTTATGCGCCTTTTAGCTGTACGTGACTATACTCACAAAATGTTTATTGTATACCTTTAATTCGAATGCCAACTGCTGTCACTCCTACATTAACTTAAAACTCCCTCGACATCTTTTTTCACAAAATCTATTGATATTTAAACAAGTTCTCATATAAGATGGGATTTAAGGAATCATTGTTTCAATATGTCTATTGTCCAAACAAAGTCAGTGACTTGGGCTCCACTATTCATAAACAATTCTTAAGAAAACCAGCCAAGGATTTACCGGCGCGTTAACGATTAAGAAGAAAGTAAGTGGCGTGGCGAACTAGTTTGTTAATATTAAAAACGTTTGCGATTTGAAACGATGTCGTCAGGAATTTTCCACGCGGTCGTGCAATCGAAATGGACGTCGTGTTCGCCGGCCGACGGTGTCAAAACGTCACCACGCTCCAATCGGTCTCAACTACTCGTGAAAGTGCAAATTGCGTCCGTACTTTATTGTTGTTTTACCGCATAGATTATCTTAATGACAAACGCGTTAATTATTTGGTACTGTTGCCGAGGAAATTGGGATATCTTTGCAGAGTTTTCTGTAATATTTTGCATTATCATATTTAAAGCTGTAGAGTAGAAGAGGGAGTATGGGATTTTTTTCTCTATGTTGGAAATATTTTTCATAGACTTAAAATTCATTTTAATTTCTTAGCACCCATATACCAACCAACACGCAATAATCGTAATACCCCTTCTACAATGAGATGGTTTTCAAAGCAGGTTTTTGTAAAAGAGTTCCAGCGTTCAGTGTTTGCGTCGACGGGGTGGCAGGTGGCGCTGCAGGGTTTAGAATGGAAAGAGTCTGCTAACTGTTTTAAAAGACCCCTTCAGTTTTTTGAGTTTCAGTTGTAATTTGAACGGTTTCTCTAATTAAGGTGAACTGAGTGATATAACTATGATTATTCGAAAACGGCTGTAATACAAATCCTGTATTTTTTTTTGTGTAAAATGTAACTATCTGTGTAGAAAGATCGTCCGTAAAAAAGATTTGACTATATTTCACAGCAGCGAACTACGTTCAATATTTTACAGTTTCATACAAAAGTTCATGCATTTTTTCTTTCTTTCGCTTACAACCACCTCTAAAAACGACCACGCAACATGCACTTAAACATGAAAAACAATAAACTTTCTTTCACACAATTAAAAAAATTCCTTTGACTTTGAAACTTACCATAGAACTCTCGCCGCAGTTACTGTCTTGATCTAAAGGGGTCGGTATGAAATCTTTTGTAACGCACGTATAAATTTTGATATTTGATACTGGTGTTGGTACACCGCACGTCTTGGCTTACGGCGTAAGCCCAGTGCTCACTATAATGCTCGTTTCGCAACCAAACGCCAAAACCTTTTGCGCCTGGTGGATTTCATTTATACCTTATTGATATCTAGCTACACCCGCGTGGAAGATTTATATTTGTTATTGCTGCTTCTCTCCTATTCTTCTCTCGTCTATAGCCTTCCTCTCTAAATGGACTATATTACACTATAAGAATTTTCAAATCTGTCTATTAGTTCTTGAGATTGCGCGTTCACACAATCAAACAAACTCTTCAGCTTTTATCATTAGTTTAGAAGTATAGATTAGGACGAAAATATAGGAACGAAAATGTTGACTGTAAGAATAATATATGCGACTGCACTAATTCAAAAAGCTTTCATTTATTATTAACATACAATTTCACAGTTTTAGATCGAAGCCTACCATTTGAATATTTGAATACATTACGCTTTGAGTTTATAGTTTTAAAACGAAGCACTAATTAATCGAAAACTATCAAATCGTAATTGGCCTGATTAATACTTTTATGCCTAGAAATATATATAAAAAGCAGTTAATGTGGCAAAGGTATCGAGTTTATGAAAATTTATACAGCATTGGTACATACAGCCGTTCTCAACGCAAATGTAATTAATCACTAAGATTCTTTACTGGTAAGACTGTGCAAAGTGAATAGGTTGTAGGTATGTGGGTACTAGCGGTGTTCCAGGGCAGCCATCTAACAAAGATATACAGATTAAGCGGCCCACCGCGGCCCGCTACGTGACTAAGAACTGTGTTTCTCTGATTTTACTACGAGAATCTACTCTACGCTCTTTGATGATAGTTCGTATCTCGAGTTCTTATGTACTTTGTAATCCGTGATTGAACACGAGATTATAGATTGTGCTAGACAATCGTGAGTAGGTAGGTGTATGAATCTTTAGGTATTATTTCGTTTGCTTTGCAATTTTTCTGATTGAAATAAATTGTTGGCTTCAATGTAATAACCAAGTGAAATTTTAAATTCGGTAAGCCAAAAATCCTGTGTATTAAATTTAAACATACGCTATCCGTCCGTATCGCTTCTGCAATATAGGCTGCTCTCCGCTTTTTACAGCTTTCATAAAAAAATCCATATCTTAGCGTTCCCCTACAACGTCTCAAGAGACAGTCAGATCGAGATTTAAGGTTTCTTTCAAGCGCACGCAGGGAACCCTAACAAGCTATAATGATCTATTGTTATTAGAGAGCAATCCAAATACCTCTTTTCAACTGTTTGTTTTACCAGAGAGATCTCCTGGTCGTGGCTGACTAAATATTATCTCTGTTTGTATATTTGGAAGCCCAGTAAGACGATATTTTTAGTCTATCGTCTCGTAGAAAGCACTCGTATGTTTACAAATATTGTTTCATGAATAGTCTATATTTATATCTGTTCCATATTGGTATTCGAGTATAATTAGATTGTTAAAGTGTTAGGACAAAAAGTTTCTAAATAAATCAAACATCTAATTTGATATAGAATTTGATCGAGTTACTAAAATCATATTGTACCTTTCTAAATGTGTTTATTTCGTTTACTTTTTTAACAATTATACAAGTATAGTTACTAAATTGAGTTATCGAGCTGGTTGCATAGAAAAAAATATGTCAATCAAAATGTTAATAAGACTGTTAAATTTATGCGATTGGTGCCGCTTAGCGCTTTAATTAATTCATGGTAAATTTAATTATTGCATCATCTATGATTATTGTTCAAAATATAATTTATTTACGTACACTTTACATCGTACCTGAAAATGTTAAGCTCGACATGTCTCGGAGTAAACCGATTTTCTTTTATGTCTGTAGAAAGCATTTGCTCCTCTTTGTTGGGAATTCAGGATGGATATGTATGTAGAACTCGCAGAATTCTCACTAAAACCAAGCGGTTTATTTACCCTCATCATCTTAATGGGTCGCCACGGGAACGCCGTCGCATTCAACTGTGACTCCTCGAGTCTGATTGCGACTCTCGAAGTTAACTAAAGAACTGATCCACGCTGATCGATCAATTCCATTTTCTCAGCTAATGTAGATGTTTGATTTTTTTTTGGAGAAAAAAATGTGCATGACATCATATTACGTTCTTCTAAGTTTACCGGCCGCTACACACTCAAGAATATTGTCTGTCCGTCTGTAATAATTCAAAAGCAGGAGTCTACACATTAATATAATTAGATATGTGTGTTCTGTCCTGTAATTTAGGGAACGAACGACATGTAGGTGACAACCTCGTACTAATCAAATTCAACTATGTATGTGAATGGGCATAGTATGATAGTGAGTTTGTACTCGTAACTTAGTTTGGTCTTTTGATATTCCATCATTCTTCAAAACAGGCGAAGTCTTAGAAAGTGTTCAATCAATAAGCCAATGAAAAATATATTTACGCATGTTTTAACAGAAGATGAATGGCGAAGACTCGTTAGAGCATGAGGCTGTATTGGGGCTATTATAATAATTAATTACGTCATTAATAACTTTTGTACGAGGATAATTATGTTCACTTGTAATGCTTCTTATAGAAGTTGATATTATTAAGCACATTTTTTTTGTCTACTGTGGTGGAGATCTGAAGAGCTGTTTCAAAGGAGACCGTTTTTCTCTTGCGTGGGTGTCCGAATTACGTTCCCTGACTTCAATTAACCAAGTTTAATTTAAGCTCAACATTTGGGTACATTTTGTATATAACGTACTTTGCTAATGACAACATGTATCGGATTAATTAAAAATGTTTCAACTCTTTTTGCTGGTACTGACTATTATCGAAGTCCTTACAGGCTTAGATGTCTTTTGTAAAACTCATTTTAAAATAATGTTCCTCAATCTCAAGCATGTTTGTTATCGAATAAGTAAGTGATATTTTTTTTGTTCCCAATAGAAGAGGTACAAGGTTTCGGAAATTATTACCAACGTCATCATAACAATCTTATTTGGGTTCATGTTCAGGTTCATTTTATCAATGCATTGTATGTATTACTGTAATTCCTTAACCAAGCACATCAGTTATGTGATCACCGAACTGCTCCAGAGCGACCTGCACAAGATCATCGTCTCACCGCAACACCTCTCCGCCGACCACATCAAAGTCTTCCTCTACCAGATACTCAGAGGTAAGTGACACAATTCACATCTATTTCGTACCACCTTGTACCTTTGTTGATTCTTTGTTTTGACGTGAATTCGTCTTTAAATTTGCTGTCATACGGAGCAATCCTAAAAATCTAATGATAACAAAATGGGTATACGGTTTGGCGTTGTAGTTTCGACAAGTAAAAGATCAAAGAATTTATTACAATAAGCGAGAACAGTGAAAAGGGGGAAGTGTCGCCATTTTAATGGTATTACGACGTT
>DWOX01000123.1:0-12922 GCA_018251315.1 Nastra julia | reverse complement strand
GAACTACTGGACCAATCTGAAAAAAATCTTTTAGTGTAAGATAATATAGGATAATAGTAGATTTATTGAGGAAGGCTATAGGTCATATAACATCACGCTAAGATGAATAGGAGAGGAGCAGCAATAAATAACCTTTCACGCGAGCGGACCTAGCTAGTTAAAACATAACCATTAAAACTATTATTCACAGTCTAACCCCAGATATATAGTGGAGTAACTCAATGGTCAGTGAAATTGCGGCAGTGTAATCGATCAATCAGTCACTCGCCACGCCTTGTACGTACATTTAGCATTTTTGCCGCCAACTCCACCATAATAACAAATGATCCGTTTTTCTTTATCAGCTTCTTACAAGCTTACTCACGTTGCCAGTAGTAAATCTAACCTCATAAAATATTAAGACCTTTGTAAAGGATAAAATGTGATTAGTAATATCAGTATTTATAATTTGCTTTATTATCAATTTATTATAATAGTTACGTCAAGTCTAATAAGAGTCTGACTCAAGAGATTCCTGGGGTACCACACATATACTTGGGTCCCAGCAACTCCAAACTTTACAAATACTTACAGTGACTTTATGTTA
This sequence comes from Nastra julia, assembly GCA_018251315.1. Lineage (NCBI taxonomy): Eukaryota > Metazoa > Arthropoda > Insecta > Lepidoptera > Hesperiidae > Nastra > Nastra julia. The sequence goes on along the minus strand of DWOX01000123.1, from coordinate 12,336 downwards.
CATTACTTAAGAGTGCGGGAGAAAAAAGATGTAGCACAAAAGCAAGAGATATTTAAGTAAAACGTCGATTCGTTAGAGCAACCAAATTCAGCCCTCAACAATAATATCCTTGACGATAAACGCCACAAAAAACGAAGCATCTTCAACGAAAGAGTGATTCAGGGACGTCGATCATTACTGAGGAAAACGACAAGAAGAAAAAGACATTTGATTCAACAATACAAACTCCTATAAAAATACAGTGTCTCTAAATACAGATTTAAATCATCATCATCACAAACTAAAGCATCTGATCATTGGGTTAATGTTTCCTTTCACAAAACCAACTTTTCACGAAGACAAGCTTTAAGCCATACTCCACCGCGCTGAAACTGTGCAGATTCGCGTACCTGCTTTCCACACCTTTAATTCCTTATTGACAACTTGCGAATGTTTTTAAACTCATTAGTCACGTAATGGTACGGATGTCCCTGGTCTTCAAATCTTTAAACCATACTAATAAGCTGATCCAATTTGTAATATTACAGGAGATCATAAAGCCTTTTGAATCGAAGGTTAAAAGAGACAGACTGATTCATTCAGCAACCTAAATTGATTCACAAACACAAATTTAAATGAAAAGGTATTATCGCGAGATCTTCCGCTGAATTGTATGCACGATAAACGCTCGGCCATAATTTCATTTGACGCAGTGGTCATGATTGATTCGTTTTCAGATTAGGTCGACAACCGTCGTGGCTCAGTTACCGAATTAGGGCTGGCTGTCAATGGTAACAGTTTAAAGCGTCCGGTGTGTGATAAACTAATTTTCGCCAGGTCCAAGTTTGTTAACTGGACAGCCCTTTAATTAGACAGCAGGAATAGTTATTGCGGATTATTTTAAGGTTGTCTAATAAGATACATGAAAGTAAATGGCAATAGATACTGATCAAGTAGCTAGTCAATGAGAGTAGTCATTTAAGTTTGGAAATGAGACGTGGTTTATTTTAAATTGCGGGGATGTTCAGTGAATGAATGATATGTCTAAGCGCTGTATTTTCAAGTCTACAGAAAATTACTACTGGTGGTCAATAAGTCATGTCGGTCTTTGGACAAAATTTGCGAAACTTTTATAAGTAAGAAAGAAAAACATTCATTTCAGCAATTTTCACGGCACTGCAGATGACAATTAATGAAAAATAAAAAAAAGACGAAGTAGTGTGGAAGATCCTAATTTAATTAGATTGGTTCAGTTATAAGACATTTAGTAATGATCGCTGGGTGTATATTAAAAAAAATGCAAAACACGCGATGCAAGCCATTCTTATTACACACACGCGTTACGTCAACGCGCGTTCGCTGTAATAGATGACATAATCCGATTTATCTTGAGATGCAATAGACGGCTCAAATTGAATCAATAGGAAGTCATTGTAGTCTTGACGCGTATTTCCTTTGTCAGTATGTTAAGGAAGAGGTTATTGAACTTTGTAACAGTTGCTATGCTAATAAAAACTACTGATGTCGTCATCCACATTTTTTCCTATCTGGAAATTGAAGTCATGACACACTGAATGGCAATAAGGCTTGGTAACATCAAACTAGTGCTTAAGACTTTTATAACGAAATAAACGACAAATGAGCATACGACTGACGAGATGGAATGTGGTCTTAGTGACATAAAAGGCAAACTGCTAATGTAATGAATATATGTAATTGCAAGAGAAAAGACTCTTTTATTGGTAACAATTACATTCCAATTAGTTATTACGTCTTTCATGTCGCCTGCAAATTCAACCTCTCAACCATGATCCCTCTATCATTAAGAACCCTTAGAACGTGGGGTGCATACACACAACGCATTCTGCGCTTAAATTTCACCAGATTCCACAAGAATTTCATTTCCGAGAAACATAATTTGTGGTAGCCCATATTGATGACCCAAGCTGCATTCGCTAACCACCAACCGCATTTATTTAGACCACAGTATTGAATTATTGGGCTCTTGTGTTTTAATGAATTAAGATAATTACGATGGGAAGGATAGTGAAAGTAACAGTTCAGTGTTGCTTTCGTCTCTTATTGCTATCGTCCTTCGATTTCGATGAAAGAGCAGGATCTATACTAGCTACTTTATTCGAGATGATAGCTTTATTATTTGCACGATAGACAGTTCAGGAGCCTACTCATTTGCTAATTGCTTTTTATTGGGATTGTTGTCAAGTTTTAACATATTTGATGTAAGAAAAAAAAATTCTAAACTCTCCTATTATCGTCCATTATCAGATAACAAAATAAGTTTGCAATCCTATCAGTTCAAGTAACAAATCTATTGTAAAACATGAAGTTAACCTTCGGACGATAATTTCATTTGACTAACGGAAATTGAAGATAGAATCGATATTTGGATGTTTACAAACTTAGTAGTTCGGAACTTTTTGCCTATCGACCTCGAGCGCCGTATTTCAATTTGCTTCTACTTCTATGTATTTACATTTGGCCGAGTGAGCCTCAGGTATCGGCAATTCAGAATTCAATTTAGTTATGAGGTGGCTATAGCCCGAGGGCACAGTAAAACGTGGTCAGACAATTTTATTATTACAGCTCTCAATTCTGAATAGATAAAGCGATGCGAGGCGAGCCTCCTAGCCATGAGTCCTGAGGGTACAGCTGAACTGGCAAGGTGCCAACTCCCTGACGCACCTACAGTCAGCACAGATCGAACTCAAGACTCATCCAAACACTACAAATTTAACCTTAAACCAAACAGAGCAGAGCCCAAATTGAAAAACAATCGGTGAAACAGAAAACATTCTGAATTCAAATATGTCGCCGACGCCATTGTGTTTCCAATATTCTACGTCAATAAAAGTTGGCTTGTGGAATAACGCAGTCGTTCGGATTTTGGAGGACATCTATACTTCTATGCTAGTTTGTAATATTATAAAAGTGAAAGTAACCTTTGTATCTTACGTATTCACGTCCTAAACGCTAATCCTATTTACCTGACTACTTTCGCAAGCAAAGAAAAAGGTATAAGAGGACTATTATATAAAAAACAATTTAAAATATCTATTGGAGTCGACAAAAGAACATTCCATATCCCTAAGATAAATATAGTTAAATAGTTAAATATAGTTCTGCATAATGGCCATGGTATACAAAATCAATGTTTGAAGATTGTACTTAGTACCTATTCATAGTAAATATTTACATGGGACTAGCATCGTTGTTTATATTTGTTTTATTTGGCCATGTTTACCATTTAGATGACGAGTGGAGGTTTTCCTCAACTAATTCCAGTCTATTATTCTGATTAAATTCTGGGAGTGAGCTCTGATAATCATAACACTTTGGAAAATAGAGATTGTAAGAAAGTTATGCTACACTCTGTCCATTATGGTAATTGACAATCTTAACAAGCTTTCAACAATCAAAAAGATGAACGAATCCATGTAATTTTTAATCGTTTCTGCAGCACATCATTCAAATATTTTTTCTACCAAATTCCAGACCAAATTAGTAGTACAGTAGAATAATACTCTTATTCTAGTGGTAAAAATATTATTGAGATTGTAGTTCCAACAAGACATGGCATCGTTCAAATCAAGAGCATCCTTGTTGCAAAAACGTTTTCTATCGTGTAAAGGATTTCCTCTGTTCTAATTACGCTTCCCGACAATGGTTCCTTTTACAAAGAAGTCTCTATTTACAGTGGCTTCTCTAAATTGTACGTTCGATAAGATTTGACTTTGAACCTTGTTAAATTCCGATTTTCTACAATATACGTAAGAAAGGATTTAATGCTATACGAGTAAGACAAAGGAAATATATTTGAAACTAGTAACCCTTGACTGGGAGTATAGTTAATCTATGATGACGGTCATGGTACGCACAATGGTTGGTATACTGGATTGGTAGTCAAAGAAATCTTTTTTCATGTAATGATAATAGAAAACGAATTTATAGCATCATCATCCTCTGCTGCCTATATGCATCTGTGAACAAATTTCGACTCTGGTTCTCGTTCTGATTGTATTTTGATTTTTGCGAGCTAGAAATGTTGAAATGTTTGTTTAATTTAACTATACCTTCTGGGTATCTTTTTTGTGTTGTGCACCCACAAGAGTCTTAATTTGAAAGAGTAAATTAATTATAAAAATAATAGCTTCACAAATTGCAATAGACTTTCAAATCCATTCTGGTTTTCGAAACTCACGTTACATTCATAAATACTGCAGTTGGGTTGGAAACGAAACCCGCAGTGAAGACAGCAGTGATCTAGCAGGTTGAACCAATATCTACAAAATTATGGACAAAACTGAACTCTATGCCGTTCACCATAAAGTCCACCCCGATATTTTCATACCCAGATAGCCTATCGGGAGAGGTGAGTTAGGGCAATATAAAAGGGTTTAATGGAAACATTGTTGCGGAGGAAATTGAGCATTGCTCCTAAAATTTTAAGGTTGAATTTCTTTTGAGAGATTTTGTTCACTTGCTGAAGATGTCTCGTAGATCATACGCTTACCCTTGGCATTTTGCCAGCATACTTGCTTGAAGACGGACGTTTCTACTGACTCCACTCCTATAGTTTTATGGCTTTTAGATAAATAATGTTGCCTTAAATTTTAAAATTTTGTCACGTTCTAAAATTTTTGATATTATTATTTTTATAATCTTTAAGTTGGTAGATTAAGTTATTTTTATTATTTCATTGTGAACAATCAGAAAAAAGTGTTTCGCGCTGCAATGTATGCGTCCTTATCGTCTTTAAGATAGTTAGTTATTTGCCATCTCGTTCATACTCTCCAAAAACAGGGCAATTTAATTGATTTCGTATAGAGCCGAGACAGTCTTTATCATATTTGTCACTTTTTATATAAAATCATTGACGTAAGTAGGACGAAAAATTAATTGTAATTTATTGATCCTTATCTTTTCAACCAAGACTAAACCATTGACCAAAACAAAATTATGAGTTCAAGGAACATCATCATTTGAAGCCTTACGTAAATTACATTTAAGGTTTCTTTAATTTGACTCTAATTAAATTTCACCCCTCGAAGTTTTTTGTGAGCCAGTCTTAAACGAGGGCTTACACAAGGCTTAAGAGTTGTACGAAGGAAATGATATTTTTTATTGATATGGGCTTAGGCAACCGACACACAATCCATCTGCTATTAAACGTAAAGAATAGTATTCTGAATTATTATTGTATGGCGCTAGAGTTGTTTAATTTGAGAAGTTTACCAAGTTTCTGTACATTTCTGTACCTGAGAACCATAAGGGCCTATGTGGTATTTTTGGGTTCTTCTGTAAAACTGTGATTTGTTACATATGCACTTATGCTTCTCACGTCGAGATTTGATGAAGTGATTCTACAGGTTTATTTTAGCATTTAAAATCAACTACTACTAAAACTATCTTCATCAATAAATTTATTAATATTTGATAACACTTTTCAGCTATTACGAAAGTACCACCAACTGTAGAACTACGTCGTAACTTTATTTGAATTCATAGTGTGACGTGCGCTGGTTTTATATTCGCTGAGTGTGTTATTTGAGCAAACAGCATTTCTACAGTTTCACCTGTTCGAAGATGATTCTGACGAAAAATAACACTGCAGAACTACTTGCGACTTATTTTTCGTGCAACGACAATATTAAATGAAGACTTGTTAGGCATACAGATCAAAATTGTTTATCAATAGTACTACAGAAAGGACGGAACCAAAACATACATTGTTCATTGAGCTTCGTTAAAGTTTGAGACTAAAAACGTAGGAGTGAATTTTTGTAACTACCCGATCAGCGTTACGTAAACGTGCGTACACTAAAGTTTATATGGGATCAGTTTGTCTCTCATTGCCGCTAGATGGCTCTGCTTCGATCCCATATTAACTTCAGTACCCCTAAAATGAGTTTATGCAAACGATACTCGCTAGCGTCTATAGTAAAGTTTTGTATAGAATTTCGTTCAGCGCTCCTGGCGGATACGCAGAGAACTAAAAAATTCTATGCAAACATTTACTACGGACGCTAGCGAGTATGGTTTGCGTAAACTCATGGTAGGGATACAGTTTACGCACGTTTACGTAACGCTGTTCGGGTAGTTAAAAAAACTTACACTAAGCTGATTTAATCTTACGTCTTTTTTAAACACTGAAACAAAATCATAATTCAAAAGAGACGCATATAGCACAAATAATCTATTCAGTTTCAGACACAATCTTTAGTACAAAATATCACTGTAGGTACACTTGTATAAACCCAAATCAGTTCAAAGTAACAAAACTAAGTAGAATCGTAAAAGCAAATCTTCAGTTTGTTTTGATTAATTGCCTACATCAAACGATTACCGAAACGAGAGGAGTAATAAAACAAACTAGGGTTAGTGTCGTCGAGAACAGTATAAAACAAATTGTCCGTTAAGTAGACATTTACGAAAGACGTATTTACGAAATAATCTGTGCCAATTAATTATAAACACGCACTTTGGGCTTTGCTTTGTCCTTTATCATCTGTACCCCTACTATGAGTTTATGCAAACAATACTCGCTAGCGTGTGTAGTAAATGTTTGTATAGAATTTTTTAGTTCTCCACGTATCCGCCAGGGGCGCTAAACAAAATTCTATTCAAACGTCGTTTGCATTAACTCATGGTAGGGGTACTGTACTGTGAAGGATTGGAATGAACTGTCTATACGATATTCACGTTCGAATCTAATGTCTTGAAATCAAGGCTTCTTATAAATTAGTGCGTTTAGCATCTTAGACAACATCGCCACTTATTAAAACGTAATATCTCGATGTGAGAAGCATAAGAGCCTAAGTCACAAATCACCGGCTTACAGAAGTACCAAATGAAATACCAAATGAAATACCACCTTATGCTTCGCAGGTATAGATATTATGACGTCATAACATTTGTATCAGTTGATAAAGATCTGATTAACGTTAACAGTGATCTCACATTCAATGATGATTCATGTTCATAGGTTACTGAAGAATTTTAAACATTAATCGATACGATGTTACGTTCTCAGCACCATATCGAAAAAAATATTTCGCGCTAGATGGCATGCGTCATGCCTTTATTTACACCATTTGTTTATATTATTATAACTACAGGCACATGATAAAGAATAGACTTCTAGAACTATATTCGTATACAATTGCAACTAAATAAGTGTCTCAAAAATCTGTAACTCGCTTACATTATGGTCAAGGGGCTTCCTATCTACGTGCACTTATCGGCTCGACGGCTCCGTCCATTCTTTTGAATGGGTCTGTAGTTAAATCATATCTACTTCGTTTCATACAATATCACTGTATACAGTAAACTTCATTTACATATCAATATCAAAAGTTTTACAAACATTTGCAGCAACCATCAACCCAAAACGTTGAAATACGCAATTCATTACAAAGACATAATAGGGCGGCCTTAGCTGAGAACAATACTGCCGCCCTATTATTTGAACGAAAGAAAATAAGGTATTTTCATTAATGAAGTTAAAGTTTAATTGCGTTTTGCAAAATGATCTTTTCCGAGTCGGCGTCGGTCGGGGCGGTTACAGCGTTCTGGAGTATGGTCGGCAAATTAATCTACTGATTTTGTTAATCATCAGTAAATTAAATAATATTTCATACATAATTAGATAGATTCAAGGTGGAAGTGAATAGGCTTTTTTTAAGTCAGCGCACTTTACCATTAAGCCGTGTCGCTAGTTACCATTAGTTTGGATCGTAACGAAGCATTAAAAAGAAAGAAAGGTGTAAAAAAATATTGTGAAAATAAAATTGATAAATGCTTTAATCTCGTAAATCGAAAGCTTTGCACTATCAATGACGGTCATAGAAAATTATCCGACGCTAAGTATTATGGTCAACTACTTATCAAAACCCTACCTACCTACTACCCTTTTTCTAGAGCACTCAGGTAATAAAAAACAAAAGCCTTGGTTTACTTTTTCTGCGATCAGTACACAATCTGAAGCTCTTATCAACGCTGGCCTCGCGTAATTACGTCGGAGGAAGTTAATTGTGACATCTGCGAGTTGTGTGGCTAATGCTGCTTTATTGTTTACTGATTCCGAGCTTCCACGATGGTGAATCTCGGATGGGGATGGAGAATCTCGGGTGACGATGGAGAATTTCGGATGACGCTGAAGAATCTCTGAGAATTATCACAAAAAAAAAACTTTTTTGAAATGTTAACAAATGTTGCTGATGATAAGAGAAATTAATTATTAATAAAATTCCTTATTTAGTTACCATAATTTGATACTAGATGGCGCTTAAATTAATACGAACATATGTACTAAAGTTTCCCAGGTACTTATTTTGTGAACAGGAAATATCGAATACTGTAAGCATCTTTACATAATGCCAACCAGACATTAACAATTCCCAGCCGATCTGACGTAATAGATGTCAATTTTTAGAAGAGGGTATTCGGGGTTGATAAATTCAATAAATGATAATAATATACGAGTTCGAGATGCTATTACCCGCAGATGCCGCCCTCAAAAATTAATGCAAACGACTCGCAAAAAGTGAGATAAATTACGATTTCGACCATCATTCCAAATAAAATGGCAATGACATTCACAAACTTTGTATAACTTTGCAAATTTGCTTTGTTAGCGCTTATGATATGGTCTTGAGATAATAAGCAAAAAATATATTTACAATGGATAGGTCGACGGTTGTTTACTGAATTTATTTCAATGTATAATTTGTTAGTAATTTGGCAACAGCGCCATCTATCATTAAATAAATGTTTTATTATATTGATTACAGTATTTCTAATTACATTATCCTGTTTCAGGACTTGGTAAGGATTATTGTTGATGTCTCGTTTGCCTTCCTGGTTCTTTTTCTAAAATAGGAAAATCTTTTCTGTCCCTCTCTGATTTTTCTGTTCTCTTAGATTTGCAAAGCGTCGGTTATGCATCTGGCTGTAAAAAATGTCTTTTGTCGTTTATTTTCTTAAATAATAAAACGGTTTTAAACTTTCTACTGTCTATATTAATTTTTTTTTCGGGATTATGTTCAACTTTTCAGTATCTAACTTACTTTTTTCTCCTTATCTTATTATCCTTGAACTGCATACTAAATCACATCCTAATTTTGTTACAGATTAAAAGAACTTTGTTTGGTCCTATGAACCCTTACCCACAGAAGAAGGTTATCACTTTCAATAAGCATACAGACGATTTCTCCTTCAATGTCAATTATGCTGAATTAGACCACATACCTGCCTCAGAGTTAGTAAACATCGGCCCACTAAATCTTTCTAAAGTTGTATTATCAGGAGTAGGTGAGGCATTAGCTAAGAATACTGGAGAAAACATCGAACACAAGGGTATCAAAGCACACTTCAACATGGATGATTCCGGAATCCTTCATCTAGTTAATGTAGAATTTGTTGCCGAAAAGACAGTGAGAGAAGAAGATGAAGGCAAGGATAGCACTTTATCCAAAATCGGTAGCACGATCAGTAAGCTTTTTGGTACTGAACCAGATTCTGAAAAACCAGAAGAGAAAACCGACGAAAAGGCACCTGAGCCTGAGAAAAATGATACCGTTAAAGCTAACGAAACAACAACAGAAAAACAAAATGCCACAGAACAAGCTGAAATTAAACCTAAACCAACAATCGTTATATTGAAAGAACCTATAAAGGCTGAAGAAAATATTTTGAATTTGCAACCACTCGACCCTGATCAATTCAAGGCATCCAAAGCCAAAATTACAGAACTTAACACTATTGATAAGAAACGCGTTGAGAGAGAAACGGCGCTCAACAATTTGGAAGCTTTCGTTGTTGACGCTCAAATGAAGATTGGCATGGACGAATACGCTGAATGTGGAACCCCTGAGGAAATAGAAGAAATTACTAAATTATGCAGTGAAATATCCGAATGGCTTTACGAAGATGGTTACGACGCCGACACTGATAAGTTTGAAGAAAAGTTGACGTTACTTAAAGATAAAACTAACCCAATATTTTACAAGCATTGGGAACACAGGGAGAGGCCAGACGCGGTCGCAGCCATACGCAATATGTTGAACAGCTCTCAAGAGTTTCTCAAAATGGCAAAGAACCTTACCAAAGAAACGAACGCCGAACGCGACGTGTTTACAGACGTAGAAATAACTGTGTTGGAAAAGAAAATAGATGAGACCCAAACATGGCTTGATAAGTCCATTCAGGAGCAGAAGGAATTGAAGAAGAATGATGATATAAAGCTTACTGTTGACAGTATAAGAGAAAAAATGCATAATTTGGACAGAGAAGTGAAGTATCTGGTGAATAAAATGAAAATATGGCGGCCGAAGAAACCTGCTAAGCCCAAGGCAGATAACAAGACTGAAACTGTAATCGAGAACGAGGAGAAGAGTGGAGATGAAGTAGCAGAAGAAAAAGTTGCCGATCAGGAGGAGAAACCGATCGTAGAAGAAATCGAAGAAGATACCGGTGGAGAAACCGAAGCTCCCAAACAGATAGACAGTGATGTGGAACATTCCGAATTATAATAGTGATGTGTGTAATGTAATTTATTTAGTCTAATTTATTTTTTACTCTGAAACTAGGGTTGTCGCGTTTGCTTTTTGTATTGAAATGTAGAGTAGCTGATGCACAAAATACTATAAAGTAAGTAATGGTGTCTAGAATTTGTTGTGATTTTGGTGTTGGATCGGTTTGTTCTTGAGGCTATAAAGGGTTGCTAACAGCGTAGAAACCGATTGTTGTAAGATGCATTGTTGTTACACTTTTTATGAGGACACGCATCTTCATGTTTTCCTATATTCTTGTTCAACACTCATAGAATTAGGTATAAATAGGAAATCAATTTTATTTACTATGTTAACTGTTAACTTGAAACACCCATTGTGAATTCAATGTTATGTTTTTAATTCACGTTGTAGTCTATTAGGTAATTTACGATATAAAAAGCAAACGCTTCATTGAAATTCAATTTAAAATCTCAATTCTTGGCCGCTCGTCATATGAAGTAACACGGACGCGAAAATGATGTAATCGATTACAGTTTATAATCATAGAACATAAGGTTTAAATTTTTGATGGAATTAATTAATTTTTGGTATGGATTATTCCAGTATATTGCAAAGAAAATTAAAAAAAAAATCGCGACATATGTCTTGAAAAATGATTTTTGAACCGTAAAAACTTTCTATTTATTTATGCACCTTCGATTATTAGTTCATGAAAATTCCTTAATTTTATATTTTACGTGTTCATCGTAGTAATATCTCACTGAAACTCTTTGAAAGTCTGAACAATTCTTGATTTTATTCCATTCTTGATTTTTTATAAAAAAAACATTTTACTGATAATAAATTCTTTGATTATGTCGGCTTAAATACATTTTGAGATTTTAATTCTGATCTTGTTACGTTTAAGCTGCTTTTATAATTCCGTAGAAGCTGCGGGATTATGAAAATAGTTGTTTCGGTAATACTTTTTGGATTGTTATAATGTTGGCTATTTACCTGCGAGTGCAATGACCCCAGTCGGAACCAAGTGTATTGTATTAAACGTTTATGTGATATGTATTGTGTTGAAATGGTTGGGAGCGTGTGAGGCTGGCTGTTTTACTTGTTATGCGATTGGTAAAAAGATTTATAAGTTTCATCATCATTCATATTATAGTAAAAGTACCGCCACTCAACTCAACAGTACAACTTTACATTAATGACTTAATCGTAAGTGTACATTAAAAATATTTCAATTTGAATTGTATTCCAATGTTCTAGAGTTTACTATCGTTCAAAGATTTTACATGAATTGCCAGATCTTTATTGTGAAATGGTTGGCTGTTTTCTGAAATTGTTGCATCTTTAAAATAGCCAACCATAGGTTTCACCTTAAATTACATTTGAAGAAACAGTTTATTGCATTTAAATACAGTGACGTTATTAGTTCCTTCATCAATATCAAGCCATTGTGAAGAATCTGATAAAATGTACCAGTGAAGTTAATTATTTTGGTACTAATTAATTTTAAGTACTTAACAAAACAAAATTATCCGTCAGTTTTTTTTCTTATGCACTTATTTTTAAGTATTTCCCATAGCCCATGACTTTTTCATTGTAGTGTGTTATCAGTGAAACAGCCTAAGTGGTACTTTTGTCATTTCTTAAGTAAGATTTATTAACCAGTCGCAAATGGAAATAAATTATTGAATGAATACAATTGTAGTTTTAATTTGAAATACATATTTGGTAACATGAATGGAGAGCCACCAGTCCCTGCCATGGACATTGTGACAAACCACGAATTTAAGTATATGACGGACTGTTAGTTGGTTAAGTCCTGTTC
>DWOX01000122.1:0-12923 GCA_018251315.1 Nastra julia | reverse complement strand
ATATAACGAAGAGAAAGAAGGAAGGAAAAAGTTTTTATTCAGTAACAAATACGCTGATTTCTAGCTCTGATTTTGTGCAAAGTTTTTTTGCGTTGTAGCTAGAAATTACATAGTTAAAGCAAGATGGCATCCGTCTTCTTTAGAAAACTACTTATAGATATTAGAATCTTACCCCGGGTACAGATGAACCCAGTATCCAAACACGCGGTCCCAGTGAGGCCTGCCTCGCCTCATCCTGCACCCCACTAGAGGATAATTCCTAGCTATATCACAATTATTGTCATCAGTTTCCTTATCCACCTGCCTTACAACATTTAAACTAACATCCACATACGTATTCCTCTTCATTTGAGGCGTCAAAAGCGTCATTTTCTCATCATCATTATTGTCGGTTCTCGTTAAAATGTGCGTTAAGTCTCCCTTCTCATCGACTACTACTGTGTGTGTTAGAGCATTATGTACGTTATGGATTACGGTTTTAGGTTCATTTTGTTTTGAATTAGTAACGTAGAATTCTAAATGGAGTCTGTCTGGTCGGTTTGCGTGTCTTAGTTCAGCAATGGTCTTGTTGACTAAGTTGGCTAGCCACAAGATCTCTTGTTCTCTTCTTACTATCCACAGGAGATGTATTCTGCCTGGCAAACGGCTTCTAGGGTTTCTGTGAAGATACATTTAGATATGATATGAAGAATCCTTAGATACTACAATTACCTACTTTACTTACTAACGTTAGAGATTTATCAGCGAAAACCATGAGACAAATCTCAAAGATTAATTCTATTATAGTAGGTGAAGACATACCTATAAATATCGTTTAACATCGCCACAAAGGGAGTGATTCCGACCCCGGCGGCCACACACATCGACACCTCGTTCTTGCTGGCCCCTTCCATAGGGCTGGAGAATGGACCATCCACAAGTATACTGAAATATGATAATACAAACTTTATACTTACACTTGTTAAACTTTTTATTGTGCGTAGCAATACCCTTGATGAAGTTGATCGTAAAGCTGGTAATCCTAGATGGAATTACGCTGCAAAAATATTCTTACCTTAAATTATGATATCCCTTCTCTAATAGAGCGTTATCAAAAGCCTCTGTCCAATCTCCTTTAATTTTCATCCAAATAACAAAGTCTCTTTGCGTACATGTAGGAATCTGAAAACAATAGCATGTTTTAGATAATCACTTATAGGTACTAATAGCATTAAAATTAATTCTACAGGCTGCAGCTAATCTCCATTACATTTCCCACATCCACGATTAGAGAACTGAATAAGCTTCTAACACTCAATTTCTCTAACAAATATAATCGTCACTATTCATACTATAATATCCCCATTCTTAATGGATCCTCAAAAGCATATCAAAACGTACCTTGACCACAGTGAACGGATGCCACTCCAGGACTGATATGTCTAAGCACTGGATCAAGACGTACTGTCCCATGAGACACATGAATCTGTCGTGAGGACAGCTCAGTGTAATATTAAGTGTTCGTCCAGGCATGTGTGTTACCTACAAATACAATCACATTGGTTAGAGAGGAACTAAGAGTTGAGGAGTAAAGAACGAAGGTTATAGTTGAGGAAATTATCCAGCAACTACTAATTGTAGCTACTTTCAACAGATTTTAAGCAGTAATTTATAAGACTGGAACAGATTACGAAATAAGGATATTAGAAAAGTGCTTGGTCCAGTGGATCATTCCCTGATAGATGTTACATATGGGCAGAACACAATATACCGTATTCCTGTATATCTTCCTAAAGGCTTGCTAGTTAAATAACTTACACGATATACATTGTATATTGCATAATTGTTAAAAATGAATTAACGTAATCTGGTCACTGTACATTCGAGTCATACGAGCGGATTATGCAAATAAGTTAAATCCGTTATTGGCCCAAATTGCACTGGATACGTTTCAGTTCATCGAGGCGTTAATTGAAATAATTTTCGTTCAATTAAAACGAAACAAGGTGCGTTACGTTTTTGTCATGGGACTCTACTTCACTATTACCACATGTCCTTTTTAAATTACGAACTGAAGAAATTAGCTAAGTCTCCTCCAGACAATCAAGAAAAACATCAAAAGAAAAACTCAGATTCTCAAACTCAATGGTAACACACAAGTAGTGGTATTAATAGTAAGTAATAAGTGTATCATCGATACCTACATTAATAAATATTTTTTAAATCACATCATAATATTTTATCAATACACAGTGTTGAATGCATAGTCCATACTGCAATTAATCAAAAGCGAATAAATAAGTTCAACACAGAACGGTCCGTAACCAATTAACCATTAGGAAATTAATATGATTTCACACGACATTGAAACTCCCTATCAGTAATGGCACTTTAATGTGATTTACGGCTCCATTACAAAGCGGGGATCCATTATGTTAAAGTGAACATTGGTGTACAAAATAATTGACATCTAATTGACTTACGTTTAATATATGGACAGTGGCACGATTCCTTGAAAGCACCCGCCATAGAAGGTCGACGAAGAAACAGCTAAGTGATAACGCCATCCATAACCAGGTCTGGAAACGAAGATTTTTCTTATGAAGCATCAAATACTGTTATACTTCTATTTTTAAATTGAAGATAGTCTCAGATGAGCATCCGCTTAATATCAGACAAGACAAACTTTTTTTAATTTGGAGGTCGTTATGATTTTTATCCAGTACACGTAAATCATAATACTACTCACATATCGAAATCTTATTTACTGGTTTAAAAACTGACAGATCAACAGTCACCTCCAGACTTGAAATACATGATCAACAGTAGAGGAATGGCACAAATTCGTTGGTCTTGACGAAAGCTTTTTAACGCCTATCAAATTTAATTTTGCTACCAACACAGTATAATTTACAAACATTTTACTAATTTCACCGTCTATTTTGGAGAAGGAAGAAATAATAATATGTAGATAGGAAAGGTCCTTCCTTAGACATGCTGTTCTTCAAGAGAGCCCTCAGAATAAAGATATCATTAAACTTAACAAGTTACTCTATCAACTCCTACCAGGCCAGCGAAGCGTCATTGTTTCATATAGTGCCGTAATATTGATGTCCATTTACGGCAATACCCAGCTTGTTATCTTAATTGATTCGTGTTTATGCATAAAATTTATTAATGTAAACTTGTTATGGATTATATAAGAGTATTGATGGTTAAGTGATTTGACAAAGGTAACCTAGACCGACAGTACTTTTAAAGAGATAATAAAAAAGAATTATTAAAAACAAACGCCTATTCTGTCGCAGAAAAGAGAAATGAAACGAACAGCAATCTCTTAGATTTAGATCAATTAAAGCAGTCATCGACGAAATTTTTGCATTAATACAAAGGGCAATTAGAGAATATGCTTTTGGCAATTACGTTTGGTTTTAAAGTAGGACCCTCAATCTATTCATGTGCTTTGTATACTTTATTTTTGTATATTTGGATACATAAACTGAAACTCCACATTTTGCAAACAATTACTCTCCTGATTTAATGCTATCTGTACAATATCAGCTAGAAATGTTGCTAGGTAGGAAATACACTATGTTTAAAATTAGCAACCTTTTGAATCACTTCGTAACTGTAAAGTTTATGAATAGTTTACGAAAACCACCGGTTTATTAATAAAGAGAACGCGTGAAGAATATAAT
This sequence comes from Nastra julia, assembly GCA_018251315.1. Lineage (NCBI taxonomy): Eukaryota > Metazoa > Arthropoda > Insecta > Lepidoptera > Hesperiidae > Nastra > Nastra julia. Next base: position 9,246 of record DWOX01000122.1, on the reverse strand, counting down.
TCAAACATTTATCGTATCTAAAAAAGAGATTTCAACTGGAGTCACAGTAGAATCGAACTTAACAAGTAGACATGTTTATTTCACATGCTAACTATATATTATCGCACAGGAAATTCGATCATTTGGATCCAAATCACAAAGCAATTCCCATAACGAAAACTCTATCAACCATTCAGAAGATTGTCATCAGTCTTATTGTGTTGTAAATAAAAGAAGTGAAGGTCGGTAGAATTATTGGTTTCGGTATACCTACTGTTAACATTTTGGAATATGTATTCACAAATCATTTAGACAAACACAAAAGGGGAGCGACAGCGAAAGTAGATAGCAACAATTAAAGAGAAATTTTGACACCGAAATTGTTAAAATCATCCCCAGTTTTGTTTACCGAACTTTCTAAAACTTCAGCTATTTCGTTAAACGTCACACTTAACACAGCAATTATCCTAGATGCCGACGTCGCTTCCAGTTCCAACTTAAATGAATTTACGAGTTAAAGGCGATTTTCTCAGCAGCGCCTTTAACATTATAAATGTCTCGCATATTATCTGCAGAAATTAAATTCTCTTATACATTAAGTTTAATCTGATTCATTACGATGTGCCTGCAGCCATCAGTGCGATGTTCAATTATCCTCGAGACCGCGCCCGCTATTGTACTACTTTGCTTTCCTTCTCGGCTAAATGACTTTATTGTAGCCGTCATTACTGAAGGCAGTTTGAAGGAATACAATACGACTACTATACAAATACGCTTTATTGTCCATTCCAATTCCAATTTTGCAATATCTGACGGGAATCCAACCATTAATAGATGGCCTTAAGTTACCGCTTATGCAGTTTTCTTTGGACCTCTTACTAAAGCACTAATAAAAAATACAAAATTTTTTGCTGAATACAATCAAAAATCGATGGAATGAGTGTAAGAGACACAATAAGATTAAGCAATATAAAAAAATCTCAAAAGAACAAGGTTTTTCTTTCAGGCGCAGACTTGTCACAAATATGGTGGAACTTACCTTAGATTTGATGGGAACAAAGTGCGGTACGTATTTAGTAGACAGGTTACCCCAGTCATAGTGACTAGAATTATTATAATTTATGTTTTCTTCGGCCAACACTTCCTCTTTCAGTGCACCGCTGTAACCAGAGCATAATATGTCGACGTGAGAAGCATAAGGGCCTACGTAAAGAGCTTTATAGAAGAACAAAAAGAAATACCACATAGGCCCTTATGCCTCTAGGGTATAGATATATCAATTATTTTAGAGGTACAAAACATCGAAGCTCTTAATACCACAGTGGATTAAATAACTAGTATTGTAGAAATCCGTTAATATTCGAATACCTTAGTGGATGAATCATCAACAGCACCAAGAAAGGCAGATATAGTTGATGTGTATACCAAAACGCATTGTAAATCTTCCGACGCACGATCCTTAGTGACGTCAGGCTCATGCTTAGAGATATCATCAACATCAAGGTACCAGTCACGCCTGCTACACTCATCAACAGAAAAAAGGGATTCTGCAACAAAATATGAACTAATATCAAAGTGTTCTAGTGCAGCATAAATATTAATATTGACAATTTTTCGATTCTTTGCCCTTTAGACCTCAAAATATAACTTCATTGGTTTCATTTCATTGAACGTTTTCTATATTTTTCTGTGACTAGACTGTAGTCAGCTCAAATAAAATATTGAAATGTTCGATTTTTCTAATTTGAAAAAATATTCTAAGCACCAACACATCGTTTATCAACACGTTTCGTTTTGTACGTTTTTTACTTTAACACCTTTCAAACAGCACCGAATGGATACATAAAGCAACCCCATTGATACCCTTATCCTAGGGTAGGTGAGGGTAAATTACAGCATGCTCCAATAATTTTACTATGTTGCACGATGGGTTTCCAGTTTTCCATACCTACAACTATAAGATATATGTAATAATGCTATGTAACTTCAGGAGTTATTTTCTATTTCGTTTTGTACGCGTACCTTTTCTCAATATTTTACTTCACCGCTGTAAGATAAATCACCATACGTTCTCTAAGCATATAAAATATACGACCTAGTAACTCACGTACACCCATAGTACTCGACTACTCGTACTACCAACATTAGCATATTTCTAGTGACGTAGTGACGGCGTAATTTAAATACTATGCCCTAGATGTTCTATCAGACCACGTTGTAGGTCAGTAATAGTCCTTCAAAAGATTTTTTCACGTGAAGCGAGCCCTCGGCGCGCCGGCTCACGTCAAGATGCGGCTCTGCTTGCCACGCTCATTTAAGAGCCGAGTAGCTAGAATATTAAATCACATTTTAACTTTAAAAAAGAGGTTCTATTTTTCGTCTATTTTTTCCATTTTTATGCGTTACCTCGATCACGTAGAACTTGCAGTTGATTTGACTACGAGTGTAAATTTTGAAACAATCTTAAGAACATGTGTATAAGACTTTGAGCTTTTTTACATGCTTTTTCATTTAAGCAAAAAGTACTATTTCTAATACTCTATTTATTAAGCACTTCTTATTACGAAAGAATAAGGCCTTAATAAAATTATGCCTCCTCAATACCACAATTATTAGGCCTATTCCGTAAGATTCTTCCGGAAGATGGTGCATTTCATCTACTTTTAAGGTACAAAACCAAATTCAAGTACGAACAAAAAGGAAATCATAGGACAAATTACCGACAGGCATTAAGTTATGTTCAGTGACCTGTAAAGTGTGTTACCTAAGAAAAAAAGCAGAGGAATGGAATCTTCAGGCCTGGCTAAGTATCCAAGCAAGTGACCTAAGCAGTGTTGCAGAGGGGCGGATACAATAGAGCACAGCACGCCGGCGGCAGTGACAAAAGAACGCTGTTTGCTGTTCATACAAACACTTGACACGTCGCCATTATTAATTCCGCCCTTGCGTGGCGAACGGACATAATGGGCCTCTGATGAACAATCCGGATAATAACAACATTTAAAACAATAGGGACCCATGTTAATAACCACGATGCATGATACACAAAAGTTCATAGCCAGCTTGATATCTGACATAAACTCTAAATCGGGCGTAATCAAATCGCAATACTAGTTTTCCCACTTTAATTAGTTAAAGTGCTGCAATGTGAATGAAATGAGTTTTAGTTATTTTGCTTTCTTTGATCACTGTCCGGACTTCATTGCTTAGTGCTTTCAACTTCGTCACTACGATATGCGCGACATTTTGAAAAACTTCCCTATATTAGAGACATGATACAATACATTTTGAAACATCAACCGAATGCGTACGAGAACCGCCCTGTCAGCTCCGCTATCCAACGTAGTGTACAAACGCAAATAACTCAGAAAACCGTTAAAACAGACAACTTCGCATTCAGTGTTTATACCGATAATAATTTATTAACGATCGCTGCATTGCCCTATAATGGTCAGATCGCTGAAATGCAGAATGACCTATAAATCCTGTTAAAATGATATCGGCATAATTTACGTTGCCGATTGAAACTGTGCGGATGCGATAAATTTTTAAAATTACGTCACAGTGCGTATTGCAAAATAAACAAGAGCAATCGTGATCAAAATGGTTTGATTAAAAACAATAAACAATGCAAGTAATGTAATGTAACATTGTGAAAATTTCTAGCGCTTCAGATAAATGTGAATAAAATAGACACATTATACTCATATATAGGTAGGTTCGAAGCAGAGCACTCAACTTTTTCAGACAATTTTTCGGCTAGTCAACTTTCGGGGCTCCTATAACTAAACAAAACTAATCTAAACTTTATCACTGAGGCAGAAAATTGGGTTTCCCTTGTTAGATTCAAAGAAAATATGCAAAGGTGCTTATGTACAAGATGTTAAACTAGGCAAAGTAAAGTAAGACATTGTTTCTAAACTAACCTCGTTCCTGTAGCTCGCCAGATTTATTTCCTTCCTTTCTTCATCGTAGTTTCGAGAGAAGTTCCACAAGTTAACAAAGTGTGATATAGAGTGTATCACTGAAACAACGAAACAAGATCAGTACAGTTGTTCCAAAGCTTTCTTTGTAATGATGATACTAAAAGGGTTCCTACTTCATTGTTCCTGTTTAAAACTTGGTTTAGCAACAGCAGTCTACTGTATAAAAAATAGATTTACAAAGACATGTTTTAGCTGAAATAAACTCTAAATCAGTATTGACTATAGTATCAGTAACCATTTCAACTGTGTCTGAGACCCTGTGCTTAGCTGATGGTACTTTGAAAAATGGTTCTTTGACTAAGTCTCTTTGTTACATTACCTCGGAATCATTTATAATTCACTCAACTTAACTCAGCTTGACCTCAAACTATCTATGTATGTACTTGACATTATAATTATGCAAATGTTAGAAGTCTCATTTCAACCACTTCTGATTCAGAAGGTTCTCTACCAGGGAAGTGTCGTTTAACTACTATTTCTTTCCCCACAATTGGACATTAAGTTCTTGAGAATCGCCTTGAGAACCATGTAACTAAAGGGTTACACGAGTTGGTACCTACACCTTTTGTGTTATTAGCTCGCCTTACCTCGTTAAGAACTGCCTATTTATTTCTATTACTGACAAAAGGTATTAAGTGCAAAATTGATTATCAAGTAAAATTGTCTATAAATTTAGTTTTAAAACCTAACTACCGTAACTTTCCTTCTCCAAAAGCACACAGACTCCACAATCACGTAATCATCGTAAGAAAATGAATGACACTTTCAAAATACAAAGTAAAAAATAAACAAAAAAGGGCTACTCCAATTAAATTCAAAAACCTTATTTTAATATCAGCTCATGATATTAATCCTTTTGTTGCAGGGTAACCCTGAAAGGCCGAGGCAATCGTCTGAAGAACTTAATGTTGTCGAGACCCTGTTTTCACGCGACACAGCAATTCCTAAACCAAAGAACCGCCCCTAATACTTAACACTCACGCCATTAAATAATGACACAGTCTGTCTAGACTTTAGAACACTGATGCTCAATCTGAGCAACACATTACAAGCTTCAGTTTGAACCGAAATCAAAGTAAAATAATTTTGGGGGCTTACACACCTTCACTACCTTTCACATTGGTAAATCGTCCATATCACCTACCACTTACTTACTTGTAAGGTCTTTTACATTTATGTACATCCATAAAACAAAAAAAAAATAGGAACCTAAAATGTAAACATGACGTACGTAATACCACTTCAATTCATAGCATTTTGATTTTACGCGACGAACTGCATACGGGTACGTGAAAGGTTTCCAGTCGAAACTCCGACTAAAAGGTTTAGAAACACTGGTCGGTGTGTTCATTTGAATGACATGCCCTCATGAGGGGATTCAAATTAATGTCTATACTACACCAGCGCAAATGAAGGGGATGTGCATAGGTGTTGAGGGGCTTTGCACTGAATGTTGTGGGATTGTGGGATCCGAGCAGCGAGGTGCTCGCGTCGCGACAACACGGGTCTGCTAGATTGAAACTGTCAAAGCTTTACACTGCGAGGTATTATGAAAATTGTGTGCCATCCATTTTATATCTTGTCATTTTTCAGCGCGTAATGACTTGCATTTTAGATGCTTTTTGTGCTACCAGAACATAAATTGCAAATTCAAAGCTATTCCGGCCACAATTATCGTTAAAACATAATTACTTACCTAAATCTTTAAAAAAATGGGTAACTGCTATTTTAAACAATTAATTCAAAGAGGAAAATTAGGCTCTACCTTACCACATTAGAACCAATAAATCGCAAAAACAATTACTACCAATTAAATCCAAACTATAATTCACTGTCATGTCAAGTACAATTTATGTGTCTCTAATGAATCAATGAAAACAAAATGAACCATAGGGATACCTTCTAATGTTTTCCTGCTAAATGAAAAAAGATTAGTTGAGTCGGTTGGCGTCAGTAAATGAAAGCCGATTTGCTGTCCGATGTTTTGTACACACACACTTGTTAACACTTTACTTGTATGTGTTAACTGCGGTTAAGTTAAAGGTATTACAATAACAGGATCAAGTATTGTATAAAATTGCGCGTAAAAATCCGTAAGTATCTTATTAGATTTTATTGGACAGTAGTCAATAAAATGTGTGCTACGTTATACATATTTTAATTTAAGATTTAGGTTAAGGACTTTGACTCGAATACATTAGTCAGACTTTCGAAATGCATGTTCATTCACATAGTTACTAAATCTATTTACCCTGAATCTTACATGCATTATTGAAGACCTGATATTTGCTTTGCCGGGAATCAAACATGGTATTGCTAAAACACAGATTTGCTTTTCAGCTACTTACCAGCAAAGAGCACGAGTGTACAGGCAACGGTCATATGAAATTTCTTCGCTCTTTCCAGCCAGAAGAAGAACAATCCCGGCCACACCTTGGACAGGACTCTGTACAGTATTTGGTTTAGCTTTTTGCATAATGGCAGCAGCACTAACGCACAACACAGGTTCAAAACTGTAGCCGTACCGCGGGATATGCAAAGTCCTACCTGAAAAATGTATTTAAATTGATTTCTTTTTTCGACTCTACCTAAAGTACTATACGTACATATATGTTATCCAAAGTAGGTACTATACCTATTGGCTAAGTTAGGCTGAAAAATGTATGAAAATAAAATAAAAAAACTGCGCACAGGCAGGTACAATACATGCAGGAAGGATAGGAGTACCATAATGAAATTGTATGAAACTGCGGTAGTAGTTCAGAAAAAAAAAATTTTTTTCAATTCTGACGGTGCAAAAATCTAGCTTTACCAAAAGCAAGCATCAATTGTTTTAATAACAGACATATAAAACAAAATAAACATATCACGCAATACGGGGGAAAATGCTGTTTCAGCTTCAAAAGTACAGCGTCACGGAGCATACTCCGCTTTATACCGTGAACGTCGAGCTAAACAAAAGATGTAACCAGTTAAGCTTTGTTAAATACTGTAATTGCCGCTTACAGCCCTCAAATAGGCTCTAGTGTTGCGACGACCGCCACGTCAAGTTAATTATGTCACTCACCCCCAACATCTGTCGTAAATAAAAAAATTGACGTCCATTTTTGTAAAATATAAACGAGTTGTAAAAAAGATATATCACTAATGAGATCCATGATATCTGAAACAAAAAAAAATAATATATTACAAAGTGTTAGCTGGTAAAAGACTCGCTCTATGGTTAAATCAAAGCTTAACTCATTATGAAAAGAAGATACTAAGTACAGACTAGTTAGAAATCCTATCCCTGGCTGGCAGAGGTCACTTTCAAACCTCAACCGTCTACCAAGGGGCTCTTTGTACCTACATCAAATTCAAAATCCAAAATTCAAAATTCCAAATTCCAAATTCAAAATCAAAATTCTAATCCAAATATAAATTCGAAACTCTAAAATCATCATATTCATGTAGCTATCAATGATACACTTATATACGTCAATTTTTTGAATCTACCCTCGTTTCGGAAAGGTGCTTTACTACGGAGGAGAAGATACGAGGAAGGAAACTCCTAGATAGAGTCCGGTTACCATCTCAAGCTTTTTCCATCGTAATTGTTTTAAAAATTATTTCCATCGTAATTTTTTTTAAGTTACCGAGTATCATTTGCACGCCAATAGATAAACACACACTCGCATATACATAACTGTTAATGTTATTTTTAAGTAAAATATTAATTAATTAGCAAGACTACTGTATCGTTTCTTTTCTCAGGTCCGACTCCTTTTAAAGATATTCAGGAAACCGTACGAGGTGAACGAAGAGGCTGAAAAATTGGGATACTCCGCGCAACCACCCAGTTGGTCGTATGGACTTAAATTGAGTTGTTCCAGTTAAAATTACCACCGTTAGTAAAAAAGAACTTCGTGTGAATATCGAATAGCGCCGACAGCTGTTACATAATCTCAAAAAATACGTGTCTCAATTTGGCTTTTACTTTAATTTCATTAAATATTTCATAACACAAGAAACACAATAAAATAAAAAATACATAACTATGCAATATTTATATAGTTCTACAAATTAATTGTCATAAATAAACATAAATTACTCGAATGTATTTAATATATAAAATACGTTTGCATTCATTTATTTAGTTGTAAATAATGTAAGTACCTACAATCATTACTACGATTAATTTCATCCTTTGTACAATAATGTAATTATATCGTTAAAAAAATATACTATTGTGTTACTTTAAGAAATGAAAGTTATATTTATATCTTTTCGTTTATAATTGTTAATATTAAAGGGTTCAAAAGGGAGTAAATAAAAAATATTATATTATTGGAAGTTAAGAATTAAATGATACGGCAGATTTAATCCGATTGTACTGAAATGCAGTTGAATTAAATATTTATACCAATTTCAAAAAGCAAAAGAATATTATTTCATCTTTAAGCAGTAACTGCTCACTTAATAAAAGTTAAAAACTTAATTGAAATAGACCTCAACTTACTTCAACTTAACCCGTCACTTTCTGCAACAACTGATACTCGCGAAAATATAACCGTCTTATGATGCCTGCGGCATTCGAAGGGTTAATACACTATCTGTTTAAAATTAACCCATTATTTCAAGGTTCTATACCCCTACCATGAGTTTATGCAAACGATGCTCGGTAGCGTCTATAGTAAATTTTTGTATAGAATTTCGTTAAGCGCCCCTGGCGGATACGTGAAGAACTAAAAAATTCTATACAAACATTTACTACAGACGCTAGCGAGTATCGTTTGCATAAACTCATGGTAGAGGTACTGTTCCCCAATTTCACAAGTTTCAGTTCAAAGTTAAAAGTTTCGTACAAATATCCAATACCCGCTCTTTCTCTAGCCCCACAAAATTTCATTATAAACGTTTTCCCACCATTGTTTGAAAAAAATAAACAACACCAGTTTCTGAACGTCAGTGTTTACGTCTGCTGTGCCAATTTATGCTTTATTACGTGGCCTTATGGCGATCAGATTCTCATGTATCAGTACATTAACAAATAATGTTTAGTTACGAGGCTATCAGAGACAATATGATTTTGTTTTGTTAAATTCATAGACTCCACAGATAATTCAAATCAATATACTAGTAGTTTCAGTCTGTAAGTTATAAAACTCACCATCATCATCATCATCATAACCCATGACGTCCCACTGCTGGGCTCGGGTCTCCTCTCACAACTTTATGGAGAACTCTCAGGTATGCAGGTTTCCTCACGATGTTTTCCTTCACCGTAGCAAGTGATAATTGA
>DWOX01000121.1:0-12929 GCA_018251315.1 Nastra julia | reverse complement strand
GATATAATCAAAGTAATACGGAACCGTGATGGACGAATCATTATCGATGAGCCTAATTATATCAAGCTTTTAGTAAAGGTAAACAAGGTTGACTTTACACCACTTTGACATAGGTAGCATTATTACCAGAGACATAGATTCATTAGCAGGTTCACTAAAGGTGATTCCTCTGGTGAATAAAGTGCGGGTCCTATCTAATGCGCCATTTACCAGCTCGAGGAGCAGCCGATGATTTACGACTCCTGCAATTAAGGTGTCTTCGTAACCACCTGAGTTACGTTCAAGATGTGACTTCGGTTCGCACGAGCCAGTTTTTCTGGTGCGAGATTGTGACATCAGAGACTAATGATGCTTTGTGTTGCATAAAACACTCACTATTGATGCTGACATATACTTTCTTACATGCTTAGAGTGTCCCCTATATCGATCGTTCTGTGTATGTACAATATAGCAATTCACAAAGACTTCAAATTACGCTCTTGATCTATTTTTTGACAGTGATTTGAAATGTTAGTTTACTGAACTCAAATTAGTGCTCCACATATCTCTGCATAATCTTATAGTCTGTTCTTAATTTGTTTTGTCGCGTTGGATACTGTCTTGTGGTTTTTTGCGTTACTTCTGGAAATCTTCAAAATGTAAATCTGCAATGTAAAACTACAAGCACCTGAATTTCCCGCACTATTTTTTCCTTTGTTACTCTGTGGAAACTTCATAATAGCAACTTAGTTAATGGGCAGTTATTACAGAAAACCGGACTACTCGTCGGTAGATCATTGCTGGCGGCGTGTTGGTAATTGGCTGGAAACCTCCTGCTCGTTACGGGCGGTATCTATTGAGATGTGGTCTAGATACATACTGTAAAGTTCCCTCGTGGAGTACTCCTTTGTTACTGTTGCAAATTTAGCTTAGACATATTTACATCTGTTTGAAATGGACAAATTGTTATGACAGATTTAGGTGGACTACCTAATTCTTTTGCATGTTCCAATTTTCATTTTGAAATGGAATCACATCCGGTTTTACGGAACTTTCTTAATTCCTTTCTTTTAAGTCATATCTGACTATAATTTATCCCATTGATTTTCAATTGTTTCTTGTATATTTAATATCATTACCGGAAAAAATATTTTCTCGGTCAGTGTTACTGTAGTTCGTTAAAGTAATCCTTCGATGAATAAACTGCGTTAAAAATGTCACAAATACTTCTGGATAAAGCAGGCGAAGTCCACGCATTTATAAAACTGGACATAAAGGCATCAAGAGATTAAGCTACGCGTTGCATGAAATTTGGTTCGTTTTTGTACGCAGAGGAAAATTGGCGAATACTTTGGCTTGCTTGGTGGGAGTACGTTACAGAATTCATACGAAAACGTTATTATAACGAGAGCTTAGTCCCAGTCGTAATTTCACGGTTGTTAGTCGTACGTTTGCGTATCATTACATGTAATCCCCTCAGACAATCAGTCGTCTCCCGCGGGACTTGCTCGTATCACCCACTCATACTCATTTTACGTATAACGAAGTTATTTAATGACAAATATCGGATATGTTGTAGGCCTTCAGTTGTTACATACGAAGGGGCGTTCTTTAATTCTAGGTGGTATTTTTATCCCACTGTATAAGGGGGTAATGATTTTCGAACGTGTATCCATTTATTTGTCTTGCCCTATAGCTAAAACGGCTTTGCAGATGTCATGGTTCGTGGTTTCATTGATTTCGTCTCGATTGTAAGAGTGACATTCGCTATAGGTTTTAAAAAAAATACAAATAAATCCAGCTGTCAGATACTTTATTAATGATTGCGATAAATGTTAGTATACTGTAAGATGTTCTTCAGATATAAACGTAAGCACGACATTATGGTTCGTTTGCGATTACATTTTGTTTCATGGACTGTTCGCTGTGCTAATTCTTGTTTCCTTATCAAAAGGTAAACTCTTAACCATGTTGATAAGGTGTTATTTACGAGTAGTGCACAGTAGGTTAGGTTTGCTTTACGTGAGAACATTTGATTATGTTAAGGTACGATTACAACTACAATATATGTTGTGTACATTTTTTTAACGAGGTCATCACCGTTTGCAATGCGTATAATGAAACGAAATTTAAATGATCAATCATCTATCTGTGAAATTTTTTATTGCTATCCATACAAATAATGTAATTGCATTTGCACAACAAGCAACTGTGTCTGTCTCCTTTTTCCGCCTAAACTACTACAAAAGTTAAATTAAAATTTGACGAAGGGATAGATGTAGGGGAAAAACGGTGGACGATCTGACGGACGGATGATGACGGAGAGAGAGGATTCCATGGGCAGATGACACGTTTATATGTGGTTGAGTGCCTAGTGAAGAGTGTCAAGCAATAAAACACGTAGGCTCGCAAGAATTGTTAACACGAAATCTCTTTTGCAATATTTGCTGTGTTTCTCGAAGCTATTTGCTAGTTTATGATATTGTTTTGACTTGTTCTTATATTTTCCGTTGTGTTCGGTGTTGATAGGGACGTCTTAATTAATGATGGTGCCTTCATTACTCCTGGACTATTGTTCCGCTGGCCCACGACCCTCGTCAGCTCTCAGCAGATCGGTCACGCGTATAACGTGATTATGAGTAATAGTCCAACCCACGATAGATTTTATGGACTTTACTGCGCTACTTTGCTAGTACTGAATAAATTTGTGTATTAAAATAACTAGTATAGGTATTCGTCAAGAAAGAAGTCACATGATGTTATGATTATCTTAGTAAATTCGATTTTAAGTTTTAATGAATATGTCGTTAATTCACTCGATATGATATTGTGTTAACGTACAAAATAGTTGAAATTTTAGACAAAGGTATTTCGAAGTCCGAACATCATTTAAAAAGCATAGCCATGTTATCAGAAATCCTCATCATATGCCTTTCCCCCGAACATTTAGCAGTCGAGTTATTGCTTTTACACCACCACGACTACTAGTTTCAAACTATAATAGTTTATACTAAATTCTATTGTTTGCAATACAACAGGACCATCTTAAAAAGCCAGCAATAATTTAGTGAAACGTAAACACAAGCAAAATGTAATCGATTTAAATTCAAACATTTTAGAATATCATCGTAAGCCCTACAAAATTTCGATTAAAGCGATCGCTTTTTGCGTGTCCCCCATCCTCTGTATACCATGTACTTGCAAGTTTATCGGGAGTTGGCCGATTTGGTAGGGCCGACGGTTTTTGTGCGCCCGCAAATGTTTCAACTTCGATTGGAAGATGACTCCTCCAAAATTTGTCGAGGCCTATTCACGGACTTCAATTGGCGTTTACTCCATTTTGTTGCCAAGTTAGTTTTGTGTTTCTGACTTAGTTTATGTCATGGCCTGTGTTGTCGAATAGAGAACCTTTAAACTGCGTCCATTTTGAGTTACGTTAACATTTTCAATAAATTTATGTAAAAATAATCATCAAAGCTATACATAATTAATAATTTCTGTTCCCTGTTAAACACATAATTATTTCCGCATTAATCCGAGCGTTAATATTGACTTTAAAACTATGTCTCCCGTCGCTAATCGCTTCGTAAACTGCGAAACATTTAATATTAGAACGAGGAGCCGTCCGCCACCCGCCATCGATACAAGTAACAATCGACAAACTAATTTGGACTAAAACTAAATTTAGTTGTTAACGGTCAAGCGGTCAGGTTGACCCGAAAGTTGGGGACACCTGGCGATATTAACGCAACTTTAATACCAATTTGGGTCCACATTGTTTTCAAGTGCCCCTCGGGGTAACTTGCCACGTTCAAGCTAGTTTGGTAGAATGCTTCTGTGGACAAAGGAAAGTGGAATTAAACCTCCCTAATTTGTGTCTTAATTCCTGGAAAAGGCGATTAGTCAGTCCTTCGTATTATAATCACAGTTAACCCTGCATGCAACCTTGCATGCGTGAGATTAAATAGCAGCTTAGCTGTGATGATTACATTTGATGGCGTCTTCACTCATAATGAAACAAATTAATGCAATATTTTCTTTCTAATCCACACAATTCTTGCAATATACTTGATGCAGTTTCAGTTATGATCAACGAATGGTCTCTATGTGAAAGCCAGTGGTTTTACTTATTCATCCCTCTTTTGTGTTCCGGACTACTGGCTGGAGCTTTGCTAAGTCCATTATCTCTCTACATCTCTAAAATATTACCTTTAAAAACTTTTACATCGAGAAATATATAAATTTAATAGGTTGTATTCAATGGATTTTCCATTACGCGTTGTATTGTGTTTATTTCCACCACAGAGAGATTTGCGCGCCTTTTTACAGTAATCCGGTAAAGGAATGGTTTCGAGAAACAGTTCCTGTGTTTATAGATGGAGCGTTCCGATTAAATTGTTTCTGTTTCAGCTCTCTTTGATTTATCTGTATACGGAGAAGAGTGTCGTTTGTTTTCTATCTGCACGAATGGACGCTTTAGGCAGTATTACTTGTATCTATTCCAACGTATCGTAAACACGTTTGAAGAACTTATGTAAAACTATAACTAAGAATTTCATTAATCGTGAGTAACAGCCAGTGTATATAATGTTTAAAGAAAGTGTGAATCTTGTAAGTGATTGCGTTGTTTTATAAGTCCCCTTTCCTACTTTCATAATCGTATTTCGAAAAAAGTCTGTAAAGGTAAACGGCAACTTGAAATACGGGAGCGGTACTTCCTTCCCCTTTGTTGTTAATCTATGCCCATCTAGCGGCTCGCTCGCATTTCAATTTACCCTTAAATGCTTTTAAACGGCGACATTTCGGACAGGTAGTATACGAACCATTTTGCACTCTGTCGTCTGCACATTTAGGGTGTAAATTCATATCTGATATGTCATTGGGACATTGGTATGCAAGTTGCAAACGATCTGTAACCCTTTTCCTCAAATGCTAAAGCTGAAATTCGCATCGATAGCCTTACAAGATGCAATAGATGTAACTGTATGGTTCGGAGCCATTTTTAAAGCCCTCAGGCGAAAATCAGATCAGAAATGTATTTGTGTGAAATTGAAATATACCAGAAAATAAAATAGAAGAACGAATCAACCAAAGGTCAATAACCTGTGAAAGTTCACATTTGTGCATACCGCTTGGTAGCTAGCTGGTATCCAAAGTGGACCTAGCTACCTTAAATGTGTATTATATCAAGTGGAAGCCTTCGAAGTCACATAATGATCAATTATGTAAACCTTCGCTCGCTACAAACTACAATGCTTCTGCCGAGTGTCGATCCAAATGGAGCGTGCCTGAACTGCCTTTTATGCGCGCATTGTCCTCATTAAGGTTTTATTCATGTCATCAGAAGCCGATATGTTTGATGTTAAACTTACGAGTATAAACTGATTGTTTTTTCTTGTCATTCATATTTTAAGATGTTTGCTCAAACAAAATGTATTCCACGTTCAGCATTCCATCTAGGCAGGTTTAAACTCTAAATAAAGAACACAAAAGTTTATCTCCAATGTTTGAGAAAAATCCTCATTTTTACATACATAGAAATCTCAACTCCCTCATGACCGCTGCTAGTTGTGAACGCCGTTGGGAGCCTTCTGAATTTTCGTTTCAACTTTTCCGTACATGAGAGCAATTACCCGCCAGGGAGCGAATGATTCAAACCCGAGCCGTATCGAGACAGAATAAAAGACACGCGATACTTTCAGTTGTTTCAGCATCCTCAATCGTAATTGATATTGGAAAAATCACTTCTTTTTGATTTTCCTTGACATTTGCCGCAAGTCTCTTTCTTCTTCCCGACATTTCCTCCCGCGTTGCATTTCTATGGAATTCTGTCACAACCTATTCCGTCACTTTAAAGTGTTTAAACTTAATAGTTTTCACACCGTCACACCACATGGTAAAATGGGCGAAGATCCTCTCCCAGTACCGCCTATTGTCGCGAGGGACAATCTTTGGAACCAGTGGTTAATCGTGTCTTCAGTTAATTGATTGCACTCAACACCCGAGACGCTGGCTGTGATGCAAGAACTGCGTTGTACGAGCGAATGCCCATTGAGACCCGCGCTGTTCCACGAACTCCTAATCTAAAGAAGATCTCCGATGTCACTATACCTATTACTATACCATGCTACAGGCAGCCGATTCCATTCGGCTGGAACGATATAAACTCGAACTATGAACGGCACTACCTGTCGAACTCCAGATTAAAAATGAATTTTGAGAACTACATGAAATTGAATTTAGTGGAAAATAAAACTTTTCAGATTGCTTTCCGGACCAAAAATACCTCTCGATTTCGATAAAAAACTGAGTTTCTATAGATGTTTTATTATTGATGCAGCATACAGGTTAGCATTAGAATAGTGTACAACTCAAATTGTTAACAAAGCATTAACACATGCGTCGCCTGATGGGAAATCCAGCGATATTTTACTACCTTCAGTTGCTGTAGGCTACTTGGACTTACATCAACAAAATTAAAACAATCAAAGAGATGATGTTTAAAATTGTATGATATACCTCACATTTCTTTCACTCATTTCAGCTTTTCACTGTAGATTTCAGTTATACAAAGACATTTGATTATGTACGATTGAAAGTTTAATTGATTCAAAACTGTTTGTGGTAAGTATTGATTCTACTATGTTAACGATTTGTTAAACTGGAGTTATTATTACGTTCGTTTCTGCACGTAGTTGGTGTAGGATTAGATTTAAAATTTATTCGGGTAGGATTTATTACTGGAAGAAATTAGAGAGAGAAAAGACAATTCAATTAAAATTGTCTCCATTGATTTCCTATTAGATTGTATTAAAATTGTAGGAAAAGATCTTGTTTGATGACAGATGTGATTTTCAGATTACGATAAAATAAGCCGCATTGTAAGTAGTCAATTATCACCTGCATACTGTTAACTCGATTTCGCTTCCATCCCATTCTTCTGGACAAAGTCCTAGTAGTAATTGGCACGTAGACTATATTTTAATCCATATCTTCATTCCAGTGAATGGATGTGGAGAGGCTCTTCAGGACAGGTTCGATCTTGGCTCGGTTTTCCCGACAAACAATAGCGAGGAGGCGGCGGCGCGCTTTCCAATTAGCCGCCACTGGAATCCATTTGCAAGTTAGCGAAGATCTCGTATTTAAATGGGAAAAATGATCGGCCGCTTTGAACGGGACACTGTTGATTGTTTTGGTTCATTACAATCCGCATCCTGTGTCTTGCGTTCGTGCGCTTCGATTAATGTGTAATGCAATTACTGATCTTGTTATTTCAAGAAACTACACATTTTATTAAAACTACGTTTAATACCAGATCCAACACAATCACTACAACTGGATGCACAAAAATTAGTAAAAATATATTAGGGTAAAAGTATCACGTACGTTAATACAGTTTCATTCATAGGAGACGTTCGAGTAAGTACTTCGTGTTTTATCGATATTTAAGCACTTTGGGTACCAAAAATAAGTCAATTTGCGAGCCGTCCGTTAAAAGTCTGAATTGCAGTTCGTCCCAAGTCTGTTGGAAGCAATCAGTTCAGTCGCTGAGCTGGAAAACGGAACACGAAGATTGCACTCGACTCCCCACTGGCCTCTTCATTTTTATGTTCTCCTGGTTGCATGCCGTACCTACCATATATACCGGAAACTTGATATTACCAACATAGTTCTGTTCTTATACGGTTGATTGAAATCAATTATCATAAAAATGGAATAGAGATTTCTATTATGCTTGTTTCTTACAGGCCCATTTATAGGGAACGATCATTCGTTTGCTCCTTACAAATTATACCAGATCAACGGTTATATATTTCATAAAGAGGAGTCGTTCTAAACGACAAATATATCAATAATAATGGACCCAACCACTTAACAATCATTGTCCTCTATACTCGACGACCCAAATATTGTTTAGTAAGCAAAGATTAGCATTACGTAAAGTATACGAGAAAAACGACAGACGTAAACCTATAACGACGAACTAACCTCATTCGTGTTGCTGATGTAGCGCTATTCCTATTTGCGAGCGCGGTCACAGTATCGCTAAGTCGGCGAATACATGTGGAGAATTGTTTGCCTTGTCAATCATTCTCCTACCACGGAACTTTAGTCGATGGCCACTCGAACTACAAGTTTCGCGAGTAGTACTACTGTTGCAAAAATATTTATACAAAAAAATTATAAAATTTGTTAGAGTAAATACAAAGAATACAAAAGACAGTTCTCATAAATTTTCATAATTGGTTGCCAAGATTACTAATTTAGACGATTTTTTATAGTATAGTAGGATAGTACAGACAAGACGGTTAATATCTATCGTGAAGTCGATAAGGACACGAAAAATGCAGTCGGAACACTTCTCGGATGCTTACTACAGGCAGTGTCTAGAGTATAAAATATCACACGTACACATCACAACTCTAGAATTGGTATTAATTGTAATTAATGTTTTTGTTGATGGCAGCAGTGATCACAAGTTTATCTTATTGTTTCAGGTAAACTCAAGAACTCTCAGAAGGTTGACCACACCTGGATTGGTAAACATATCCGGAGAGACAGGTTAATTGAAATTTATGGGAACCCCGGAGACACATGTTTTTATTTATTCTTCTGAACGTGATACTGAGTTGAGATTCTTCTAAATCTGGAGTATAACTATTGTAAGGTTTCTTGTGAATAACTAAGGCGCATTTTAAACATACCAGGTTATTACGGTCAATATTTTGAGAAACCTTTCAACCGCCGAGAGAAGTTTGAATTATTTCGAAAAGATTGCCACGTAAAATTGATATTTGCTAACTTTAAAAATTAAAAAAAAGACACTCAATATGTTTACAACAAGCTACAACAATATTTTTTGTAATAGCAACATTTCTTGAGAAGATTATAGACTTAATTATCTCAAACTACACCAGTTTTGTCATCATTTCGACTACAAATCTAAGGCGTGTTCTATAAAGATTAAACTCAAACTCTGCAAAATCTACTGGGAATATAATTATTTCTTCCTGCTTTACGTACCTACGTACTATTCAATTACACAATTTTAATAGTAAGCTGGATTATTAATAAGTAATAACGGATTAGGGGCGTTGGTGTTAACTGAGCGATGTCTAGAACTAGATCAGCGATACCTTCATGACTTCATGACTGCTGTTGATATTCTACTGTATGCACACCCGATTTTGATTAATTTTAGCTTCGGAATAGTTTAAACCTAAGATGTGGAACGACCGCTCAATGAACGAAACTTGACTCGAGTGACTCATACTGTTCGATGACCAGCAACGCATGACGAAATGTAGACATATTAGGATTCATTACGAGATTCAGTTGCCTTATTTGCTGAAGCTGAATAAAATAAAACATTGTTCAGGTACGTTTGAGAGTATTGTGAATGTGGTGAGAGATTGTTAGGTTTATAACGAGTGTTCAAGAGGCTTGCCACCTGCGGCTCGGCCGGAGAGCTGCCGAGGACCCTCCACGCTCTCCACGGCCGCTCAAAAGGCACACGACAATAACAATTCAACACAAAAATCGTCAGACGTGTCGGTGAATTGCTCGCCGTTATTTATTTATTCTTTAATGGATTTTAGAAAGTAGAAGAACAAAGGGCGAGGAGACTGAGTGCTCAAAGTATTAACAATTAAAATGGGTTTCAAGAAAACAATAATTTATTAATGTTTGCAGTGAAGACGTCGTGTGATATCCTAATAGAACAGACTATACAATGAATGTTTTGTAGGAACGTAGCATCCTGATGCAATCCCGACGCCGGCGGCTGTGACCGGAACAAATACTACTCAGATGGTCCCTTGCACGGTCCCTTCCTCACGAGATCAAACGATAATCAATAATAACGACAGTAAATACATTTTTCTATTTTAGAAAATAAAAACAAAAGGTACGGTACCAAAAAATCTGCGAGACTTTGTACCAATCTACAGTCTTTGCTTATAATAACGTCCTGTAGTGGAACTTGTGCCGCAGAGTGGGTGCTCTAGTTAATATAATTAGTTGTGTAAATTGAATGCAGCGGCCGCAGCCTTACATAGACGTGACATCAAGGCATAACTAAATAACGCTGGCCCGCGTTTTAAGCTCAGGAAAGCTCTAAGCTCCAGTGAGCGCATAATACGCCGCTCCGCTGTGGTTAAGCCTTGCGCGGCGAGCCTCCGCCCGAGATAACCTTGTTTGAGTCTATTTATAACCGCTTTATTTACTAATGGAAGTAGCTAAGTAGTGTACTGGTGTTTGTCCAAGTAGATGTACTATAGTTTGACACCTCTCAACAAAAAGACCGAGCTTTAAAAGATAATCTCATCTCCGCACCTCCTGACTTCGGTACGGTGCTATTGGATAAAGAGTTTATCTAGTTTCGGACGTATACATAAATAAATAAGGATTTTGGAGGCCCTTGTCAGATTACTTAAATATTAGAAAGAGGTCTTGATCATGGTGGAGTATCAAATGAAAAAAGGGTGTGGATTACCTTCAAAATTACAAACTATATTTTTTTTCGTAGATGCTGAATATAGTTTTGTCTCTTGTATTAACAAATGGATGTATGTTGTCCGAAAATAAAGAAATTTGGATTTGAATTTTGAATTTGAATATACATAAGTTCAAAATAACGAGCATTTTGTTTTATAGACACTCTATAAGTTTGAATGCGAGCCTTATTCAATCTTCTTTTGTTTTTATGCCTGTCACGACGAAATTTTGTGTGGCACAGCAGTTTATTGCACCAACCAGTTGAGGATGAATTATGTCCCACTCATTTTAGTCCAATGTTACTACGTGCGTTTATTTCATATGTAACTTGGGATGAAGCTGAAATAATATCATGTCTGCATTGCGTGTTTGGTTGTTTGAGCCTCCACAGTCTACGTGAATTGTTATGAAATCTACTATCGTCTATTTCATACAAAAATCTCGCACCACTGATAGTTCTCCTATTGTGTTATTTCGTAATCTTACGAATAGCATTATTATCTAATAGCTAATAATATTTTCTCACGCAGGTCATGTTATAAATAGAAATAGAGCGCAGTATTGACTGAAATTGTGTTTGAGAATTAATTCGATTCGATTATATTCTTACGACATACATATATGTAATATACATTACCATCTATGACTAACAGGAATTATTAATCTACTAAGAATCCCGCCTTTAGTCCTATTGGAGGTTTTGGCACAGAAGACCTTGGATGTCATTGGGTGGAGGTATTGCAAGCTCGTTTGCTAAAAAGTTGTATCAAGATATATCAATAGTAGGTATACTATAGTCGCACTGTAGTGCATACTAGGTAAGAGCTAGCAGAAAGCTGATCGTCGGCAATAACAGCGAAACGTTCTCCGTATCCCGCACTTAAGCTCGGAGATACGTCTGGACCTCGGAGGATGCGATGACAAGTGTAAACCGCCACACATACTGGTGATCTTGTCTAGCAATTTATTTTTACACACAACACTACCTAGTCACCGTCAGCGATGCTTAAAAGTATTGGGAATCGATGTTTCATAGTTCCGTACCAGACGGGTTTATAATTATTAGTATTGTAATAAAAAAATATATTTGAGCTCCTATATTTATAGCGCAAACTGAATGTTCACTGTTTTAGGGAGAAGATGTATTTCTGTTTAATTTTTGTTTTTTCCGTTCTTTTATGAATCTGTAAATTGTAACTGGTGTTCGCAACCCGAATATTGGCACAAGTGAGCGCGCCCTTACGCCGGTGTTGTGTTTATAAGTTCTCTAAACGCATTAGTGTAATGGAGCTCCGGGGAGGTCTTACAAAAATTAAAGTGGACGTTCTAAATTGGCTCAGATTATTATCTGTAACGCTCGACGTTTGAGAAATAACATTGCTTAGCTTTTATTCCACGGGTATTTTGAGATGAAAATGTGCACCTCCGTGAATGTGAACAATGTTGTAACTTAACTCGCTGCAATATGTTAAAGTATTCTGAACTTTAAACCGATTACAACACAGTCGAGTTTAAAACAAAAGAAATGTAATTTATGGCAAATCCTAATTCAGATAAAATATAAACCCACATCATGCTAGCCTCCATAGGAAATTAATGGCAGATTATTAGGTACTACTGATGATCCAGTTTTTGACCTAACCCTCGTGTAGTGCAACAGTCAGACTCACAGTCATATCAAAGACGTGGCCCCGCTTGAGCCGAGAGCGACCTCTTTCCGTCAGGCTGACACACTTGATACTTCTGCCACTTAGAATTAAACGAAAGAGAAACTACATAAGAATACAAGCAATAAGACCGACATCTTTAAACCTGTGTTCTGGAAAATAGCCTGTGTCCTATGAAAAAAACTGATTTTACTCCGTCTTTAAAATGTTGTCTAAACAAACAATACAAGTATTTTTTTTTGTATTTTAAAATGTAATGATGAGGCTCTTCGTTACCCCCGTAAAATAGCTGTTTTACCTACGCTCAAGAAATTACCAGCAAGAGAAAAATATATGTATGATGATTGTGATAAGTAATTATCAGTAATTTGATTTAAAATTCATTGAAGTGTGTCATCAGCCGGTTATATATCAACTAACCAGTTCATTAAGTTCGTGCGTCCACTCAGATCATATTAATCAAAGCTATTCCATTAGCGAAATGTAATGAAATTCGTTAATTACAATCGTGATGTTATTAAAATAGTGCTCCCACATGCTTTGAGCTCCAAACATGATTACTTATATAGTTTATAATCGTAGAACTTAATGTACATAGAGTTCCAATTAGTATTATATATTCGATCTAAATAACTTTTAAGAAAAATGTATGGAATCTTAAATCGACTACTTTTTTAAAAGAGAGCAAATGAATAATGCAGTGAGGTCCATATGTATAAAAGCGAAAGGTCACTCACTCATCACGAAATCTCAGAAACTACAAGTGCTAGGAACTTGAAATTTTGC
>DWOX01000120.1:0-12934 GCA_018251315.1 Nastra julia | reverse complement strand
GGCAAAAGCCTGTTAGCCTTTCTTTGTTCTACGGCGATAGTTCATCCTATCGAACGGAACGGACGATTAGCGGATAGATCGCGGAAACCTAATTGGTGGGTCCGAGCGATCGATCAACGGAGTGGGGGGTGCGCCGGCGCAGCGCCGCGGGCGACTCGCTGTCTCACCTGGGGACAGGGCTGACACTTTCAATACATCGAACATCGTTAACCCGATACGTTTTATTTATTTCTTTTTTTACTTAAATCTGTTGCAGTTGCATGTGATGTAAATAATAACGATGCAATGCATATTCTTTTCTTAACTTTTCTTTCCCACTGCTGGGCTCCAGAGCCCTCTTACAGTATGAGGAGTAAAGGTCCACCATGCTCATCAAGTGCACATTGGCAGAATTCACACGCCTTCGAAAACTACATCGGGAACTCTCAGATTTCCTCACAATATTTTCCTTAACCCTAGCTCACTGACAATAACTTCGAGTAACTATCTCTAACCATTTTGACGAATGGTTAGTGAGTTAGGGTTAAAAAAAGAAAAAAAATTAAAGATATTTGCAAGCAGTCAATCTCACCTTAATATTATCGGAACTCGTATTACGACACTTGTAAACATTTTAAACTAAACAATAGTTCATTGAATTACGCAGTCAACTTGGTATAAGTAATTTAATACCCGACAGCCCTAAAGAAGCATAACAAAGCAAAAATAGCTGAGATAATGAAGCATAGCGCAATGCGCGATATAAAGTTCGTACACTCGCGCCCGCGGCTAAGTAACTTGTTATTTGCACCTCCCTTCAGCCTTTCAACAAACTTCCTTTAGTTCCGCACTCCAAAGGATTCTGATGATTATATTCTACTTGCTTCATATCAGCAATAATATACTCGACAGCAATATTAACTGAAAATTGCCGAATACCCAGAGATTAAGTCTAAAATGGAATGAAACATAAGCCATATTTAATTTTATGATACTACGCTTAAACATCTAACTACGTACGTATATGTAAAATAAACAAAACGATAACAAGCTATATCATTAGTAATTGATCGGAATTAATGCCAATTGTCATAGCACACGACTCAATTACGAATCGTGCTAATAATGACATTTCAATTGACAATCAGACCAATTCAAATTTTATAACGTTCCGAATTGCCTTTAATTATGAAAATGAACAGTAAATTACCTGCTCAGTAAAATACGTTATAATAATTGTGAATTAGCTTTCAATAGCTGATAGGGTTTATTAAGTCGTCAATATTATAAGTTACAATGATATACTTGTTTTGGTTAGCGCTAGTGGCAAAAATTCCTGAGCATTTCTGTACTATGACGGAGATAAGCCATCGATCCCAGTTAGTATACTAAAGATAGTTTAAGGGCTTGTAGTACATGTATACATTCATATTGAAGAAAAATTGAGAAATAATTCTACACCTGAGAAGCATAAGGGCCTATGTGGTATTTCGTTTGGTACTTCTGTTCGGTGACGTGACTTAGGCCCTTATGCCTCTCACGTCGAGAATTGATGCATTAATTGCTGTAAAACTTGCTCGAACCTATTAAGTCATTTTATATTATGAATTGAAGTGTTTATGTATTAATAGGTATGCATATTATTTATGTCGAAGTAATAAGATCGATAAGTGAAAGACTGCCAGCAGGTGTTCCCCTATTGAAGACGTGCACTTAGATATGGATATTTAGATTTAGAGTCGACATGCCCTAACTGCAACAAATAAAAAAGTTTTGGTCGACGGAGGATCAAATTACAGAGCTAACTGCGTTTCGGATCTCTCGAGGAATTCATTAATATCTCTTAACGTGTTTAACCCCAAATCACTGTAAATTATTATTGGAAGTTTACATTATTAAAATAATGAAAATGATCGCTCGGGGCCGCCATGCGTGCCTGGTTGCGAACATAAAAACCACTTGAGGCGATTAAAAATAAACAATAATTGGGCCGGCCATTCACGCATGAAGCCTCATTAAAACAATTAAATCTTGATTGAACAGAAATTATAGCTGTCGATTCTTAAACATAATGCGATGGTGCCTTCGCCGGAATCTGCTCCGAAAAAAGATTAACGTTGATTGTAATAAGAAACAATTATTTACGTATGTGTGGCTTCATCCCACGCTCAAGTAGTCCGATCGGCTAATTTTAGGCCGCTTATATGTAATTATCAAAAATTACGGATGACGTTTTCTGAAAATCATTTGGATTTTTTGTGGCTGTCTGGCCGGCAAGAATTAAAATTTAAGAGTATAATTACTACCACCGTAGTTTACTAGCTCTAGACAAACTAAACGGTATGAATAAACGTGTTATTATTAAATAGGTTTGTTATGTTGTGTTGCTATTATTTCAAAACGCGTTTCTTAGCTCCCAGCTTATTTAACTCTTTGAATATAATTTTCATCAACTCAGCTCTCAAAATTCAGTAAAAACCTCTGCGATTTGAACGTTGGTCTCTCAAACAGAATTTCCTAACTTGTCTGTATCCCTCTAATGTGGGGGAGAATCGACCCAACAGTGGGACATAACAGAGTTGGGATGATGATAATCAACAATATTCACAGCCCTAACTAATAGACGACGTATCTTCTACTGTAGATATATCTATAATAACTACTTACCCGTATCATACTAGCAACCGCAAAATTGCAACAGATGATACAATACAATATATTAATTATTAAATCTAACTTTAGTTACAGCAATTATTTTACATGGGAGAAGTAATTGCTAAGATAATAACGGAGTACAATAGAGTGATTTATAATCATCGCGAGATAATCGTCAATGATGCAAGCAGTAAAACCTTCCATCAATAAAATATTAATAACACAGGACGACTATAAAATTCATTTTGAAGCCAAACAGTTATACATTGGCATTCTATTAGTCTAAGGTCTAAAACGAAAACATACATATCTATTATTTAGTCAAATTTTGGGCTATTTTTTAAGAATGCAGCTCGTATAAGTCAGATATTTGGCATTAAGTTTACATAGATAAGTGAAAAAAGAAAAAAAAAAGCTCCAAACATTTCTTAAAAAAATAAAATAAATGCACACCATCATGCGTTTGGTACACCACCTCGTCCGCTCATACCCGCTTAATACACAATTACAATGTGTGAAATAGCCACTATTATTGATAACAGTTATTTTCGAAGGTAGTAAAACTTATGGCAAACGCCGTGTTTATTAATATTTTCACATAACCTGTGGTAAAAGTGCCCAAAATACCGCAATTTGCTCTCATACGGCAGACGAGACTGCACCGACATCATTACGGTCTCCATACATATTTACGTCTTATGATATTTTTAATTCAATTTTCCCCGCGAACTTCGGAACCTACTCCGTTGAGTGTTGAAAGCTATCCAATTTGCGTAATACTGCCAAAATATCTCATTTCTACGCTCACTGCTAAGTTTCCATACCAAAACGTCTTAAACATATTTTAGTACGGTGAAGATTATACTCTAATACTACTAAGCGAGGATAGAGTTTCCCTTAGCAAAAAATTGTATTAACCACACTCGTATCCCGATCCCAAATAGAGTTTTGGCAATTCCATAATGCGAAAGTGGTCTGTTCAAGCTTTTGACTCTATGAAAAAAAACACGATACTCGGAAAACGATAGAAAAAAGAGAACATTTATATTTTTCATAGAGTTGTTATTTATGGTTCGATAAATTTGCGTAAAGGCGATATTTAGAGCGTCGGCACTCTGCCGATTAGTACGGTAATGGGGGCCGTGTGCGGCCGGCTTTAGGGGCGTTCCGACGCTTTGCGGCGCCTGTGACCGCTAACCCTTTCAGCTTTGAAGCTATCAAAATTATTTCAGAGAGCTTAATACGAGTTAAGTTGATAGCGCTATAACGAACCGCTTTCGGAATGCAGATTTTAGATTACCGTGCTTTAGCATTACCGCGGTGAAAAATATTTTACTGTTAGGGATATCTAATTAATCACCAACAAGTCCTCTTAACGATCCCCTGACTAGAAAGGAAGCAAAGCTCTTGCTTTTACCGGAAGATAATCAAAACAAAACGACAGCTGTTGCGTACGGAATAATTTCCAGAGACAACAAGTATCCTAGAAGTATCTCCGTCATTTAAAAATATACCTCAATATGACTTGTAGAATGACAACAGAAACTTGTAGCAAACGACCCATTTGAATGGTAAAGAGTCAGTTAATAGAGTGAACGATATCACCTAACAATATCAATAACCGACCGTTTCCCTCACAGAGTGGAGTCCGGTGTATTCCTAACACGCACTGCGCTAATAAACCGATAAATGAATTGCGCCCACGATAAACAACTGGCCTGTACGCACCTGCAATATTAATTCACCATAACATCTTTATTTGTTATTGATGGCACATATTTTCATCAGCATCTTGTTTTGATGTTAACTGTGCGCGAGTTAGCGAAGAAACATAGTAATATTTTGTCTTAAGATACAAAGTTCAAAGACCCTAAAGTTATAGTACATTTTAAAACACCTTTATCATTGTTGACACCGTAAATCGACTCGAATACCCACACTTGATTATAAGAGAAATCCACTAATTTCTGCTTTGTCCCTAAGTCGTTAATCAATTAGTTAATAAAGATTTGATTTAAATAACAGTTGATTCCTCATTAATGAGACTTCATTTACACAGCCTTGTTGATGACTTCATTTGTTTTCACGAAACGTCCGTGCAAATAAAAATGAAATCAAAAAATATTTAAAAGGCAATAAGTTAATAATGAAGTAACAACACTCATAAATTAGGATTTTGTACCGACCGACCGCTGCAGCGAGCGAGCATGGTGTGCACCACCATATGTCGGCAACAGTTAATTCCGGCCGCTCTCAGTAAGAAAAATGACCCCTTTATTACTTATTAAGGAGGCTGCCTCGCCCCTGCAACCGTTATTTATGTCGTCTAATAATAATTTGTATTAAATCACGGACGCTTCCCGCTGGACAAACAGGATTTGTTAGCTTTTGTTGTCGTGCCTGCGTTCGCGAGGAAAGGTTTTCCCAAGAAATGAAGGGATGACGGAAAAACCTCGCGACTGTCTACTCGGTATCTTTTTCTGTTTCCCGCTACGAGTAGCTATTGACTCTTATTAAATAGAATTAGAAGTAACCGGAAAATGCAAGTACATTACTCGATTTTCATACTACCTTTCAACGTGACTAGACTACCTTCAATTTACAATGAGTTATTTTTCTGTAGGTTACTACTTTCCTTTAGCTTCATTGATATTACAGTTTATCCCAGAAGTAATAATAGATTCATTATTCTATAACTATTTCAGTAAATCGACTGTTAAAAAGAACAGAAAAATGAGGAACGAATTTGTTAGACTTGTAAATCGTATTACGAAGTTCATGTTCTAAATTCACTTCCTAACCTTCGTGTTTCATTAAATTGCAGTCAGAAATGAAAAAATTGTATTCGCTTTTTAAAGTTTTTTTCTTGCAATATTAGAGCGGAAACAGGTTTTGATACCTTAGCTTTGTACTTAAATTAATTTCGAGATAGTTTTTGTTTTTTAATATTTCTTTAATTTACACAAAAAAACATGTCACGAACATCTCATATCTTTAGGCATATTAACCCAGAACCTAATTTGCAAACTTCCTAAATAAAACATTACTAGTTGAAACCAAAATGGTACTTCTTTTAGCATACATATTTTTACACTTTTTGTGAGGTGGGCCCTCACAAAAAACAAAATTAATTTAGTATTTATTTATAGCAAGTATCAAGACAATTTAACGGCCTAGTGTTAGTGATCACACCTTTCAAATTTAACTGTCACAGGCAAGCTGATTGTTTGCGAAATAATAGCAGGAACCAAATGACGAGCTTCCCACCATTAAAATATGCCACAGATTCGAACGAGACAGTCGAATTTTATTGCTTTTTTCCAGTGTTTTTGACTTGGAAAAATATACGTACATATTCGTTTCGTTTCGTATAAAAAAAATATTGTCTACGCCACTTCCATAATTGTGACGAACCCAAGTCATCTCATACATATGTCATCATCTCATATGTTGAAATTCGTTGAGCCGTTTCGTCTACAGATCTAGCGTTAGAAGTGAACACATTTACATACATACACTCGTGGTGCAGTCAAGTAATTAGCAATGCCAGTCAAGGGTATCGCTAATTAAAGATTAATGTATAAGGCACAAAGGATTGTAATAAAGTTTATTAAACACCCCAGATCCCGTGGAAAAAAAAAAACTATAACAACCGGTCAACGAACGGTAAGTCTCAGGACGTGACGCTCGGAGGTGTAAATCTCATACCCTTATCTGTTCCCAATTCGCGGGTCAGTAGGGCTGTCAAAGATAAATATGGAAGTAATTTAATTTTTTTTAATTGTGTATGTTGGCGATATTCATGCACTGTAATTGTTGTACTGACCTTTTGCCCCACGCTGGTGATCTGGAGTTAATCCTTGGGATCCTTCGGATTCTTGAACAGGCTTCAAGCAGGTTTCCTATGTCCGATTCACACGCACCCTCACTGATTGACACTCACTTATTAATTTGCACAGAAACTTGTAATATTAAAGACTAGCTTTGTACTTTTACTTCTAATTGGAACTTAACGAACGCGCATGACGAATTTCTGTCATCAACTCTCGCGCCATTTGACAATTAGCGCGTGGGCTGTCAGATTTATTAAAAACAGTTCACCTTGTCTATGAACTTTGAATTAACACAGAACAACTTAAGTTTAATCTATGATTGGTGCATTGAAATTAAAAGAATAACTGCCGACCTATTTATAGTACGAAACAGTATAGTTGTTTTTTTTATTATTCTAATAAAAAACATATATGAAAGGGTGCATACACTTTTTGATCTGTTGTTCTGACGTTTTGATCTTTAACAAAAACAACATAAAAAGCGAACGGAATAACTAGGGTAGTCCAAAGTTAAGTTACAATTTACAAACATAGGATTGTGTTCATATAGGATTTTAAGGAATATTTTAGCAATACGACTATGTTAAACAACTTTGTATAGGCAGTTACTTACTTCCCGGCAGCCAATCAATGTACCTACTACGGTCTCACTAGCACAAAATATCTATAACTATTTAATTGAGCTAGCTGGCAACCCTACAGGTTTGAAGTTGAAGACACTGCGGGCAACAAGATTTGCATTTCAAGCACCAACACGGAGTAATTATTAGCGCTTTAATTATTCGGGCGGTCAACACTCGTGGCGTGAGGTATGGCTCGCAATTTGTATCGCTATCTAAATGGCGCTGAGAGGAAATATGAGCTGAGATTGGCGCACTTACCTGCTTAATGTTCGACGTTGATGATCCGATATTGTCGTATAATACCTTTTGAGGTCGCGGTGGTTAGTCGATTTTTACTTCAAAAGCTTGTTTGGAAAGAATTTGTTTTAAATAACCTGTTGACATACCCACCGTTACCGTATACCATCGAGTATAACTTTTCATACAATTAGGTATTTTGCAAAATTTTGTTTATATGTCAAATTCTCTGAATTAGATGAAAGGGATGGACTGCTGAAGTAGAAAAGATAACGAATATGCGTTAAATTCAAAGCCCCGTCGTCATCAATATTTCTAAAAATAGTGCAACTTACGGAAAATAGCAATTATAGGCTTCTAACTGAACTTCAATACCATCAGGTACATACCTATAACAATAAACATTTATAAGCAATTCGGTACCTTCATAATAACAATAATTAGGTTTATATCAGCAATAAAAAAACAATGCATATTTAAAAGAATAAAGACTTCGCCGCCATCACTCAGGTTCTACTCGTATAACTTTTCAGCACATCGCCGCGAACGCCGCGAAGCGTCAATTTTATTTTTTAATTATGGAACTGCCTAACGAACGCCTCCGAGCTTTTAATCATACATCCAAAACATCATAACACAATATACCGTAATTTTTATTTCAAACCTTAACGAAAGGATAAAAGACTTCAATTCCAATACAATTATAAATGGCAATACGATCATTATGTAGATTTCATGTTACATCCAGAACTTCTTAACCTGTCCACAGTCGTTGAGCTTTAACTTTAGTAATGAGATATGACTTTAACTCATTATTTCTTGTAATTTGTGTGCACTCACAAGCTATTCAAAATGCATACATGAAGAATTTACAATCTAAAATGATTCAATTTACATGAATAATCAGAGTTAACGTGCAGTCTATTTCTGTCGAGGCACTTTATAAATTGATTATTATTATTATACATATGTAGTTCGTAGTATTTGCGAGGAATAAATTAAATTTAACGAACTAAGAAAGTTTACCTACATCATAGGTGATCTGTCACTAGACAGATTTTCTTACTACTTCACTCTCCACCCAACATTAATTAACATAGTTTGAACTTATACTGCATAAAGTACCTGCTTACCTGATTGAAAATTGTCCCTTTAATCGAATGAAACCTTTCACAGAACACCATTAAAGTTAGACAATTAGAATGATCACAGCTCTGCCGTCCGCGTCATTACCTGCGTCTACCAACTCATTCCCTTCTGACTTTTGACTTGTAGTTCTGACATTATTACCTAGGTATTAAATCGCTTTAAGGTATTAACTATGTTGTTCGTACTACATATATCCATCCTACTACAACAGAGAATCATACCTTACTAGCTGTCCATCTTTAACTAATTCAAAATCCATCACCTGTCCAAAAACAGGTACCTGAAAATTTGTCCTTAAACAATGAGAGTTAAAGTAGCATTTCGTATTTTTCTTTTGATTATTATAAACAAAAGTACCAGGAATATGCGATCGAACATACCGGCCGTACGTAAATGAAAACTCGCCTCATCACGTTCCAAATTGAAATCCTCCGTTCCCGCTCCGCAGCCACAGCTCGACTCCCTCCCTTTGTTTTGTATTGCCGAGCCACGATTATTCCAATTATATTTAATTCATTTCCATTTCGAATAATATTCTATGTTTAATGCTGCATCTATGATGTTGACTGCGAACGATGCTCCTAAGTTAAACGTGTCAATTAAATCAGGTACATTTTTGTTTGTAGAAAAAAATGTAACAAATTTTAAATCTATCCAAAACCAACTTTGAATCACTTACGAGTTTTGCCATGGTATTGGTAAAACTTTTTCCAATAATTTAGGAGGCCCACTGAATTCCTGTTTAGTTAAAATAAACTACTTCACTGTCACTGTGTGTAAGTCTTACTTTACCATTCAAGTCAAGTGCTATAATTTAGTAATGCTCTAATAAGGAATAAGGAAGACGATATACATAAGGTACTAGTACACCTAAATAATGATACAAATTTAACTAAAAGGCTCTTGCGAATAATTCCGTCATTTACGTTTAATTCACGGGTCAACTATTGAATTACACGTAAAGAATAAAGACAACAAAGTGTCTAAACCTACAAAGTGTCTGTGCTCAATACACATGAAAATAATTACATCGTTCCGATAACAAGCAGAATTATGGTTATAGTTTTGGATCCAATATAAATTAACGCAAGGAAAGCGGCCATTAACAGCAATAAATGCGGTTACGCAATACAACAGATGTCCGAGGGATTTTTATTAGAAACGTGATGACTGTATTCCGACCGAAATCAGTGACGATCGGCATATTGCGGCGATGGTACGTGATCCACACGCCACCTTCCGGCCGCTGTGAAAAATTATTATTTTTTGATAACTCCATACCCACCTGTAACGTGTAATTGCCCGTTTAGCGGTTTGTACGTCGACGTTAAGATAATTTCTCGGTTTCTTCCCACCCTTTGTGACGATAAACTGATTTCCTGCCGCGCTACGTGAAAATTTAAACCGACCTTATCCCCTATCGAGCTTTTAATGACATTTTCTGGGAACACCGAGCCGCAAGAAAACAACCAACGCGAGCGGCGATACCGCGATGGTTAGCCGCAAATCATAGAAAGATTTGCTGCATTGATAAAAATAAACGTCGAGCGAGATTACGAAATCAATATGAAATTGCATTTCCTAATGTCAATTGTTAGTTACGGAGTGCAATAAAGTTCCAATAATCATGATATGAAATAATTCCTGAGCGATGTGGTCGTGTTGTCTGGCTCCCTCGCAGCTGGCGGCGGAGGAGGTAGGTATCGCCGTCTTTGTCTCAGCCGGAGGATCGCACGGGGTATGATGAACTCGGTAATGATCCAATCAGAAGTGAAGTGCATCGAGTCTCGCCGCTGTGAGAATGCGGTTGAGGGTGCAAAAACTACGAGCACGGATTTAAATTAAACTGACCGCTTGGTTAGGGTTTAAAACACTTCGCCGGTATTGTTATAGCTCACTTAGCTTTAACTATACATCTCTATATTATCTATCAAACTTTGTTGTCAACATAACATGTGTATTGTATAACAACAACTACGATATTAAGCACCTTGTACACATACTGTACGTATCCAAGTTATTCCGAAATGTATAATTAAAAGTAATTTTAAGCGTTTCAAAATTTCTGAAAAACCATCAAGATATAAAAGGCCAAAGGCGCAAAAAGCTTGTAAATCCGCAAATAAATTGTTGTAAGTTGTAAGACTGTGTAAGGCTCTCATTTAAAGCCAGAATTTCGCCAATAGGCTCTAAGTGTGCTCTTAAAACCATTTTTTGGAATTAAAAAATAAGTAATGGTCTCAAAACACTGGCTGTTACGTTTCTCCGATGGCTTGTAATTATTTTAAATGTCCCGCGTGCGCCAGCGCGGCCCAAGCGCGTCGCTTCGGGCCATCCGCTGTGATCGAGAAACCATATTGAACCTTCACAAGTGCATTATAGTTTTCATAACGTTAATTACTTACAGTTAATAACAGTGTAATTAATATATTGTTATCTGATCGTCACACACTTATTATTGTTATAATTGGCTAAAACCTGTCTTCTTAGTTAAACAAAATAATGTCTTCCGCTGCATTTCTACTTAAAAACTACTAGACACTTAGGATAAAACGTGTACAGTTTTTTAAACCTACGATAATCTTCAAAATGGCAACGAATTCCCTGCTTGCATTATTGATCAGCAACGTGTAGGTGATTTCTTTGGTCTAATGAACACTGAAGTAGGAAATAAGTAATATTAAGATAAGCAAACCATCCAAGTATTAAAAAAATGATATTAACTTTACAGTAGGTAGGTATGTAACCTTATCAATTTGAGCGCGTTATCGCAACCAATTATTATCTCCGTGAGTAAAAATATCAAGAAGATAGCCGAGTATACAACATCATCATTTATTGACCATTTACTACTCACTTCACACCAGTTCCGAGGCATGCCAATCGGCATACCGTAAATATAATATAACCTCACAGTTTTCCCGTTAAGATGTCGAACTCTCCAATCGCTCATCTACAGAAATTGAAAATCCCGCCGATTAAAGATTACGTAAGTGATTTTATTTTTATAACACTTAACTTTTTAATTACTTGCCAGTTTTATCAGATAACTTACAATATCTATAAGGAGCTAGAGTAAAATAAACATAACATTCCATTTACAAATAATAACTGATAGTTGTTTGCGGAGATGACTCATTTTATCTTACGGTAGAGTAAAAACAATACTGTTAGATGCAGTTGCCTCCATAGATTAGTTATAATAGGAGGGAAACTACAGAAGAATATAATTATAGGTATATGAAAAAACAACATCTATAGTAATTACATATGTTGTAAAATTAAGAAATTCATAATCAGGAATAACTGATAAGGCATCCGATGGTATTGAATGATGGTGTTTTAATAATATATTTTTAATTGAAATTTTGATAATAACATTTCTGTGAGCATTAAAAAAAGCACTCAAGAGACCTTCTGGAGTTTTATTATTTTACTAACTTTGTTTTTGGTTGTATTTTACATTCATTAATTTTATTCGCACTGATAATAGCTACGTAAAATTAGGTATTGCCTAAATTAATCCTTTGCTTATCTAATGGGTCAGTGGGGCACGAAAACATATAACACATCATAATATGTAGTATATACCATATCATAATATGTAGTATGTGGCTATCTTTGCTTCCATACTAGAAAAAAAACACACCACTGCAGTACAATTTACAACATAACAGAAATGTGGGTGGAAAGAACATGTACAATTAGCAACAGATCAACCATGAAAACTGAGAAAAAAATCATCTTCACCTTCGGCACCCAATTAAGCTATAAGATTGCCCAATCAATAGGTAATAATAATTGATTATAGCGTAAATGATTAGGCATCCTTCATTGTTGATAGAATCAGAAAACCGGGCACTCAATACGCTTTGTTACAACACCTAAGTACGAGAAATAAAAAGTATCGTCTAGATTTTTGTCGATCGAGGAGGTTTTTCTCAATATTGCTTTACCCAAAAAACGACCTTTTTCAACTGAAGTCAACAGCCTTAAGTACTACAAATAATAATGTTTCTCGGCGGTGAGACAGTGAACGGTCGGTCACGGCCAAGGCCGAACCGGGATTCGGATCTCAAACACTGGCCTTTCGTACAAATAAATCTGAGAAATTGTTCAGTTGTTCACCTCCGAGCAGTACGCAAGAAAATCCCAACTGGAGTCAAATACTCCTCACTCATCGGTGCTTTCAAACAGTTCTAAACGTCGCCGACTAGAATATATTGTAAACGGTTTACCTCATAACAACCACCTACTTATTGAGGTTGCGGTGAAGTTAGTGAAAGCAAAATGATGAATACCGTTCTACGTGAAATTGTAGCAAGAGCATCGGCCGACTCTAAGCAAGAAATGGTTAGTATAATTACTTATTATCCGTTTAATTTATATCTAAGTATTTATTTTTTACTATCCCCTAACAATTTAAATTTGTAGGTGTAAACGTATTTTAAACTATAT
>DWOX01000119.1:0-12960 GCA_018251315.1 Nastra julia | reverse complement strand
TAGTTCTGTGAGTTTTTTACGGTCTCAACTCACTCTCACCACGAATTTAGCCTTTTTTGTTTTTTTTTTACATATAATAAATAACGCTTAAAAAACGCTTAACGCTTGGAATTCCATAATTGGAACATAAAATTCCAAACCAAATCCTGTTTATATCCCACCGAATGGAACGAAAAGGGATGCAACAATGCAAGAAGATACCTATGACCTATGAGCGCGATGTTTCATCCTTACAAAATCGTTAAAGCTGTTAATCCGTCGGCCCGCGGCGTCTCCGTGTCGTACTGCGCACGCTTTTGAAGTTTATTCATAAAATAGAGTTCGTTAATTAAACTTACAAAAGTATCTCCTTGTTCTTAATATTATCTGGACATCAACTGAATTTGTGTTACATAATTTGACCTCTTTAGAAATCTTCTTCTTTATTATCGAATATTAGATAGGTGTTTCCTACTCGTGGCGGTCGCCAGCTCTACACTGGACAGTTTCGTTTTTCCGTGTAATCCGAGTCACCTGCATAAGGAAGTGAATGGTCTGTCATTCACTAACAACTTAACATAATAACGCGTATAAGAAGAGCAAATTGAAAAATATCACTGCAAAGCTTTAGGAAATAAACAGAAAAAAAATTAATTGCTTCATTAAGCAATGGAATTGAATCGAAATGGTTCCTCTTCACAATTTATTCCGGAAAACAATAAGTACCCCGCTGGCGCTGTATCGTTCATTGCTTCGTTACTGTTATAAACAAACTTCTCTATAGATATTATATTCGGGACTGTATGTGACGCACCAACTTGTTAGTAGTCTCATTGTGTTGGTACAGCGCGCGGCAAATATTGTCGCCGGTTCTAACATTTAATGAGGTGGCGGCTCTGACGTACTAATGCGAGTATGTTCATGAAGCTTTGATGTACGGCACCGAATTGAACCTAGCCGACGCCGACGGCCGCCGGTCGCGATGCATTTCGCTAACCAACAACCACGTGTTCAAATTAATTCCACTTTCAATGTTAACTATTTTTTTAATACCATTTTTAAATACCATTCGAAGCTTTCACAATCGCCGACCTATAAAATAAATTATTTGGACATTCTTGGGTTCATCGCATGACCGTAACTCGAGGCATGTGACGACAGGGCCGGCCTGCCTCGAATCTGCATCGCAACGGCGTCCCGGAGGCATCGCGAGCGTCCTAACAAATAAGACAGGGCGCTGATCGGATCCCCTCTACACCGAACAGTATCAAACACAACGTTATTCGTTGCGATCTCGTTCTCGATCAACATTCTGTTTCAATAGAATTGATGTTTTTTTGGCGCAGCGCGGATCCCTCTGCAGACATTCCTATGCTAAATTCCAGTTTCTTTGCGGAGTCGTCCGCGCCACCGTTCCGGATACAAAAGCATTTATTTCAGTTAAAGATAACAGGCTTGGATTACATTTAATATTGAAATTGAATTGTTACATTGGTCAGTGCAGTAGCGAACATCCAATTATCGACTATCGAATTTCCTATACATAATATGTATTAGTATTCCTTATTTCATGACTCTTACATTTATAGGCGCACGATGAAAATTACTAGTATAATTACATACTCCCACTCAGAATAACAGCAATTACTTGGGAACTTTATCTTTTTAATACAGACATTAGACGTCCCTCGAGATGATCCTGAGAAGACCTTTGCGACCACATTCGTGCTATCAACGGGATTATTGATAGCGCGGCCCCGTCCCGGGCCGCAGGCTCCGCGTACAAAGCTACCTCGCTACGTATTATCTCGATAACTTTGTTCGTGATAATCCCCCATGTTAGATAAGCTCTATCGACGCCCATTAAACTAGGAACTAGCAAACAAGTACAAGATAATTGGTGTTATCAGTATGTTTTAGTAAGTCGGCTAATAGATTTGAGCCGTAAAACGAGTAAGTATTATGCTTGCCGGACGTCCCCAGTACACCATCCACCGTCCACAACAGCAGTCACGGCAGCTCCCGTCGGTCGTCGCTCCTCTCGCTGTAACAACCACCTCTAACTTGAGCCGATCTCTTAATCTCCCCGTTTTCAATTGGTGACAGAGTTGAACCTCCAACATCTACAGAATATTAATGAGAAACAGGTACGCTTTTATAAATGGAGCCACTATGATAAATTCTTCAACGAGGATAATGTTATGAGTTACGCAGCTGAGATGAATTTAAAGTTAAAGAAATTTGGTCTCTGGAGTTTAAATATCTACATCTACAACACAGCAAAACAGCAGCGCTGACGCACAACTTCGTGCCAATAGTTCTGTCACTATTCTGGTAATTTACAGATGCTTGAATAGTCTCACTTTATTGTGAATCGCCTTAATAATTTAACATTCATTATCTTAATTTTAATAATTTTACTAAGGCAGATAGTGTTAAATACCATGCTATGATGCAGTTTGGCACTGTACAATGTCTTGAACGGATGACTGCTCGTTACTTGGAAGTTTTTTTGCTTTTCATGTCCATAGTCTATATCATTGATAAATACGTAAGTTTTGACAAATTAGAATTAACAGCTGTGAAAATTTAATTTCAATTAGCTCTCACTAGAATCGGTATCGTAGTACTCTTTGGTTAATTTATCAGAATCGGATCCCACATGTACGGCAAGCAGGGTAAGACTCGAAAATTGTTGGTTCCTTGTCCGCTGGTAGCCTGCTAGTGCTCCGGCTCCCTCCCAAGCAGCTCCCAGGCCGCGGAGTGGCCCCCCCAGACGTCCAGCTGCCGCTCACACTCAAGCCTAAACGCTATTAAACCGCTCGTAAAACTCGCCCCGAATTAAAAGGTCAATGGAAGCATTAAACGACTCTCGTGCGAGTCGGACGCGCGCCGCGAGGGTTCCTTACGTCATTGATGTTACGATATCCAAAGCTCATAAATTCTGCAAGTGAAACCAAAAATATTAATACAAACGTTTCATTTCGTCGGTGTTGTAATGTAACCCTTATTTTATGTATGTGCATACGTATTATTTTTTATTTCTACACATAAAGTACCTCAACAGGTAGTACGTAATAACAAGATGTACTTAAGTGCATGACGTCAAAAGCGATTAATTCAGTTTTTCAGTGAAAGTGTCGTGTTAATTTTTGGGTGGAAGTGGAGCGCCACGATCACACGAGGAACGCTGCACTGGCGCTCGACTCTCGGTACTCGAGAGTTATTCAACTTTAAAATTATATTTTGTTGGAGTGCGCTCGTCTCCGATTAAGCACTAACATTGTCTATTTCGGGATTATTACTCTTAAAACATAATGCCGTAACGTAAGGTAATGTCCATGTAACGGGCCGCCTGTCCGTCTGTGGGTGGTCCGGGTCTCGC
Organism: Nastra julia; assembly: GCA_018251315.1. Taxonomy (NCBI): domain Eukaryota; kingdom Metazoa; phylum Arthropoda; class Insecta; order Lepidoptera; family Hesperiidae; genus Nastra; species Nastra julia. The sequence goes on along the minus strand of DWOX01000119.1, from coordinate 9,596 downwards.
CTGCGTTCAAGTTGTAGCGGCCATTTTGACGAAGGCATAAAATCTGTTTTCCAGTTACTGGCCCTATTGTTATAACGGTTTACGTGATTGTTAAATGAATGTAATTGATGAGTGCCCCGTCGATCGCAACTGGCAAGTCGCTTGTACTTACTGACAATAGTTTGACATTACGACCCATAGCGTACAGTGGTTATCATGCCGGCGAGGCGAAAATTTGAATAATGAGATTTTTCTCTTCTCGATGTGTGAAGTTTTCTTGTAGGTATATATTGACGGTCCCTAAGTATAATATCATAACTGCAAAAGTCAAATTTTTCAAGAGCGCGTTTGGAAAATTTGAATGTTTATAATTCAGAAACTAAACATCCAAGGCTCTCGAAACTTCACATGTAGGTAGTTTTTATTATTCGTTATCGTTTACATGCTTAAAAAACTAGTAAATAAGAGTATTAACCCCAGAAAAGTCACTTATAGTTGAGAAGAGCTAATGCTAATAACTAAACTGCCACTTTGGATTATTTACAGCGGTATATCACAAAGGCCATGACTCAACTACCAGTTATATAATTTATCGATACCAGATCATTATGGATATGTCACAGATAATAATAAAATGAAATTATATTACAGTGTTGTATTAAACGAAGTAAAAAATTGTTAGGAGAAATTCAAATTAAACTGAATTCTTAATTGCGAGGTGCACGCGGGGAGAGCGCAGCATCGTTCCGTAGTAGATTCGCCTAAATACCACCGCGGCTCATTTATATCTGAAAGTTTTATTAAAAAATGTAGTTAGGCAATTTGATGTCCGGAGATTTTGTCTAATTTGAATGAAATGTCAGGATTTTTCACACCAATCGAAAGAGGGTGCCTTACTGAGTACAAATATGCAATAACCTGCAAATCAACCAACTACCAGTTATGTAATTATACTTAGGGAACGTTGAGATAAAATATTAATTTAGATAAATATTTTTCATAAAGCTGTAAACACTACGTTTTAAAATGTTGTAATAACGATAACAATTTATTTTAGAATGCAAAAGCGTCAAGCATTCCTAGGGGATTTTGATACAGTATTAAATTTTCATCCTCAGTGCTTAAACGGTTTAAAAATGCTCCTGTGATTGCGCTGAAACCGGTGAAGGATCAGTGAGCTTTGGTTGAAAAAAATATTACTTTCCGGTCTATTTTTTAGCCAACATTTATTTATTTGTACAGAGCTATTCAATATTACAGAGTAGGTAGGTATGTAGGTAATAGGTGACTACTCTGTACCGTGTATATTTAATTGTTGCAAGCAGGAATGTCCATTGTTTATTTTATTTATCGTGTCTAGTTGCCAGTAATCGTCATCAAGCCAGGGGAATTCGTCGCGAAGTTTCTTCATTGCTATAATCAATCACAGGCATTGTCACTACGTGCTTAAACGTTATCTAAATTTAAATATATTATTGCCGTGCAAACTTTTCCGCGCGAATTTTCATCACAGATTTTTGTTTCTTTTTAATTTTATGAACTACCTATAGAATAATAATGATCCAATTAAAAAAAATGCATTAAGGAATTTCGAAAATAGAATAATTTTTATTTTAATTACGCCTTTACCGTTTTGTAATTTTGGTAACTACCTATATGGAAAAATAAAGTTGCAAGAACATTGTTTAGTGCCTTTTGAAATTCGGACCATCACAAAAAAAGAATCTAATAATAATTATACGTACTGTGTTTAAGCTCGAGTTAATTTGGGATGTTAATTACTTTCGAGGTAGATAAATAGATACAGCCATTATTAATCGAAATAACAAACATTTTTGGCATGGTGGTATAATAGCTTCCGTTAATTAATCTATTTTCGCTCATCAAGGCATATTGTATTGAACTTTTAATGTTGTATTCTGGCAACAATGCTCGACGAATCAATTGTTTAAGCCTTGGTTGGATTATTAATGATGATTAGTTATGATTTATTGCACGAGAGAATAATACACGGTGTAATTTATAATGACGGCTGCAGGGGACGGTCAGCAAGTCAGAAAATATTATCTAAGGTTAAATAGAATTAATTTTTATTAACATGAAAATTTTAGCTAATAGATAAGGGAAATCAGAAAACTAGGATTTTTTAGTTTTCTAATACTTTCCTGTACAGAAACAATTTAAAAAATAATCAGCCAAAACCGTGTTAGGTCTAGTAAAATGTAGAGTTAGGTAGTTTCTTAATTCGTTCCCCGGTTAAGCCTGACAATCCGTTATAGTTTTTTTTTTTTAATTTATAAATTACTGTTGTCAATTCTTCTAACTAACATTATACCTGGCAAAGCATGGGGACACTTGACTCAAAAAAAAAAACTCGCAATCGATCCCCAAATTAATAAAATATGTTAAAGTAATTTTTGAAAGAGTTAATCGACGACAATATGGTAAGCGAGAGAAAACAGTCATCCTCATTTTGTTATACTTATCGGAAAGATACCTTAATTGATATTAAGATTCCGTCCTATTGGTTATCGGTGTCATAAATATATCCCATCCACCCGTCCAGTTACAGTTTTTTAGTACACTAGTACTCCTACTAAATAGTCTTAAGCTCTTAAGCTAAGAGCAAAAGAGACGAACGGACATGGCGATGTATAGCTACTATAAAGGTTCCAATTCATACCCTATTAATAACATTGAATTGAAAATTTAAAAAAACCCCTGTTACAAAATTAATAACCTTCCCGCTTTTACACCCATACAACTTTTAAACGGCTTGACCGATTTTCATCAAACATATCTAAGAACACTCGTATGTATGTCACCTATAATATTTAAAAAAAAAAACTAAATTGAAATCGATTCATCCGTTCAGGAGCTACGATGCTACAGACAGGCAAACAGACAGACAGACACACCCACATATAGACACGTCAAACTTATAACACCCCTCTTTTTTGTCGGGGGTTAAAAATAAAAGACGATTGCGGGTAGTTAACCAAACCTAAATACACGTCAAATGAATCTATGACTGGTACAGACCGAGTTCTATTTTCAAAATTCCGACATAGTCTGGTTGACATTGAAGCCGTGATTGGCAAGTCCGATACCGATCATTATAAATCCTCGGCGAGAGCTCGTGCGGTTCAAATTTACGCTTTAATTATCTGTGGGTTGCGGACCGAAGCTGCTTGCTTGCGAAAGGTGGTCTTGACTCTTGGCGATGCTCTGTACCTATTGTCTACAGCCAAGACTGTTCTAATTTGTCTGTTGCGACACGCGCTCACATTGCTGCGATTTTTCAGCACCAATGCAGTATTACTAATTGATGTCATGTTCGCCAAATTTTTCGATGTTTATTAGGTACTCATCGTATAAAGATTGTCTGAAATGACAGTCGTTGTTAAAATATGCGTCTCTTTCTGACTCTTATTTTGTTTAAATGTTTAAGAGAGATGTACGATTAAATGGTTTACGTCTCATAATCCCAATATTTGATAAACCAATCTCGATGAAATCACGAAGATAATATAATTTAATCTTAACATTATTTAGCATCAGATCAGTCGTTACGTTACGAGAGTAATGTGCGCTGGGCAAAAGTAAATGTAGTAATTTTAGTACTTAATACTTTCTCTCCGAATAAATATAGAAATAGAGACCTCGGATCTGAGTAATAAAAAAGAGATGCAAATAACACTAGGCACAAGCAAAACTATTTAATCGTACCTAATTATACAAAACAACTTTAGCATGAGTCTCCGATTATTTCAGCGTTGCTAATGGCGCAGGGAGCATTATTAACCTCTAATTCCTCTAATAACGATGTCTCAAACCATTATCATTTAAATTTAACTGTCGGTAATTGATGAACACGAGAGGACAGTTCGATTGACTACTGACGACAGAAATAGACCGTGTAGTGATTTTAATAGCTTGCAGCGTTTATATCTCTGGTTTATATTTAGTGGGCACCTTGCTAATTAATTTGTACTATCACTACTACTTTTCGAAAAACAATCTTATTCTGCGCATTGTTAGAATATCCCACAAAGTACTACACGTTCGCTTTAAGGGGGCGTGAGCTATAGAGATAGCAACGGATTTTCTTTGCAACTTATAGGATGTGAACGCTTACCAATTATGTTGTTTGTAAGAAAATTTATTGAAAATAGACTAAAAATTATGAATACAAAGACACGTAAAAATATCTAATTCACAAAACCAAGCAATGTAACCGTGTTTATATCAAAAATATCGTAGTATCGTGATAAATAATTATCATTAATGAATAAAATTAGTAGACCAGCCTTTCCGTAGACATTATGATATTCTAAGTAACGAAATTAACAACACAACCCTTTCGCTTTCAGATATCGACAACAACGGGTTTCTGGACGCGCACGACTTTCAGTGCCTGGCGCTGCGGTCGTGTGTGTTGGAAGGGAAGGGCGACTGCAGCGCCGAGCGCCTCCAGAAGTACGAACACATCATGCTCAGCCTCTGGGAAGAGATCACCAGGCTCGCAGACTTCGACAAGGTTCTTGACTATGTCGGTTACACGTTCACTATTACTCGCTAGCAACGCAAGTAGCGCAACGCAATAGCAACGCAAGTAGCAACGTAACGCAAACGTAACGTAATGCAAAGGTAACACCAAGTAACGCAGGTAACGTGGTGCTAGAAGCAGCCTTGCTTCGTAGAAGGGCTTGGTAGTAAGCAAAAGCACGCTGATAGGGATTAACGAAGAGGTATCGAAATCAGGATGTAGGTTTAGTATAGAGCTAATACAGATAATACACGTACTTACATTAACACTAGACACCAACACTAACCAATACTTATTGATAAGTTAGGAAAATCAAAAAAATTCCCATTTGGAAAACTATACTAAGTAAAATGGTCTAAACATTAACTCAACGTAAAAAATTAACATAACTCAGGACAAAATATCAGATTAAACCACGCAAATAACAAAAGTAGTTATAGCTGGCTGAAAACTTTTAGAGCACTCGCAGCTGTGGCGCACGCTTATCGCCATCTTGTTTTTATGGTGTTTCCCGCCATTTTTTGACAGTTCATACTTTTCTAGGACGGCACGGTTTCGGTGGACGAATTCAAGACCGCTGTTAAAAACAGTTGCGTCGGGAAGAAGTACAGTGATTTCCCTCAAGCTCTGAAGGCGTTCATCGAGTCTAACTTCAGAATGACTGACATCAACAACGATGGTATAATGGGCATCGAGGAGTACCGATACGACTGCGTGCAGAGGATGGTCGTGGATGACATCAAAGTGATAGACGAGGCGTACAACTCCCTGCTAAATGTAAGTCCTCGTAACTTTATGCAATGAATATTCAGGTTTCTTTTTTTTTATTTTAATTAACGGTAAAAATCTTACACAATTCGGCTGGCCAGTAATCCCTACACCAATTAAACTGGAGAACTGGCCTGTTTTGGGAGCATGACTCGTTAAATCAGAAGATTGAGTATGCCCTATAGTCTTTGAATTTAGAGTTCTATTTCACTAAGCTATCAGATAATTTAGATTTCGGAGCTAACAAAGTGAAAATTTTCTTTGAATACGTTAGTGATTATTCAGTACTTTTCTCACTTTTAGTGAATTCAAACCTCGCATAATTAGTATGAGATTGAAGCAACTGACCAATTATTTCTTAAAACATATTAGTACTCATGTATGACACGGACAGGAGCTAACAAATTAACACATCTTGGCAGTAGGTATGTCTCCTTACGCTCGAGTTTGATTAATTATCGCGACTGGACGACGAGCGGCCGATGACAGGGGTTGCGATCATTTCATAGATCCATATCACGAAATATTTCAGGCAAAGCCCACCAGAATTTGTAGAAATTGGAAATATTCCGCTTGTGTCCCTTTTTGATAGACTATCTATGTCACAATTTTTAGAAGCAGCAATTCCAATCTTTGACCCAACATCAGGTAGAATTTCCATTTTTACCTACCATTAAAAAAGTTATTGCATTCATTTCAAATAGACGGTAGCTACTTCTTAACAATATAAATAAGCCATTAGCTCTTGGCCTCTTTGAAAGCGAAAACCTTTTAGTTCTCGTTGTTACAGCAAAGTGCTTTCACAAATCAAAGAGGAAATCGAAAAATTGTTTGAAAGCTCGTCTTGTATCAATGTAGGATCAATGTAAACTGTGGATGTAATCATCTACCATCAATAGATCCCATTACGCAGCTCTCGGAATATCGGGAGATTTGGCAAACAATCGATTCGGATTTATGTCAATGACGAACCAAATATTAACATTAATGGGCAACGCCACATAATAGACATATTGTTTACAAGACACGACTTCTACTCATAGTGCATTAATTATGATGGATGCAGATAATAACAATGGAAATTAATGTGGAATCTATTTTGTGGTACAAATTAAAACGAAATGCTTTCAGCTTCATAGAGGAAACGTGGATATGGGTGGGCAGTAAATTTAATAGCAGCTCTGAATATGAATGTAGTACCTACTGTCATAACTTTACGGTCCTATTAATTTAACTGTTTGTTGTTTGTTGGGATACCTGGCAAGAATGTGGTTTATCAAGAAATTTTCGAGTGATTTTGACTGTTTAAATCGTTTTAATATCGTTATATCCAGCACTAACTTACCGTATTTGGTTATCATGCTGTCTTTTAGGTCCCAGTGGGAGGAAATTTAAAAGATAATTTGGCTAGGTCTTGGTGTATTTCTGTGTTGCAATAATACCCACGATGTAGGGATTCCTACTGCGGGTAGGTATTTATTATTTATCAATAAGTCTCGTAGCACGTTTATAATTTGTATTTAGGAAACACAGGAACATCAAATGTCCATTGTTTATTGTTTGGCATGAGTTAAGGTCGAATTTTAACAGCAAAACGGGTCATCTCGTAAAAATATATTCGTGATCAATTGTCTATTTTGATTTTAAAACGTATTGACGAGTGCGGCTTGCTTGCGATGACGCTGTGGGCAGGTGGAGCCGGGTAGGGCAGGACAAGTGTGTGGGAAGAGATAATTCTAGACCGCCATGGTGATTCTTGAATCACTCATGATAACTGCTTATTCATCGATTATGTTACTCTTAATTGGAAGAGGATAGTTTGAGGGATGTGAGTACGACTTTCCCGTAACAATGTTCAGGAAGTTAATGTTTGTAATGTTGTTGTGAATACAATTATCCTAGTCGATATAACAAGATGCACACCAGGGTATCGTAGTCCACGCCACACATGTCAGACGGTCGGCCCTGCGCCTCTAGCCAAGTGCCCTTTCCTTCCACGCTCACGATAAAACGCTGTCTTCAAAATGTATGGGAGTAAACGACGACGATTTTTTCCGCGCCTAATGTCTTTCCCATATATTTTGAAGGCAGCGTTTTGTCGAGAGCGTGGAAGGAAAGGGCACTTAGCTTGAGGCTGTGACAGGTAGTTGACATTGACATTTACATATGCAAGACAAGAATATCGAACGAATCTTTGATTTGCTGATGTGATTTAGTTATAGTTAAATTTTAACCTCGGACCCTTTATCAATACAAAGATATGAACAATACAATAGGTACTACATATTATACTGTAGTGTAGTAATTGAATGATTGTCGTGTAGTATTGAACTCGGGATCGCGCGCTAGGCCCAGTTGGGCGCGCGCCAGGAGAAAGCTCGTTAGCAGAACATCCACCGGTTGCATCATTTTATGCTCCTATTCGTGTTTTATGGCGCTTACTTAACAAATTCTAGACGTTTCTTTAGGCAGTAGCTTATTAATAATGTCCCTGGATGTTGTTTATTGTAGACCTTCAGCTCTTTAAAATAAGGTACTTACTTAGATTTGTTTTTCTTACGTTGTTCACAATATTTTAAGGTAGGTGGGGATTGTTTTATGAGAGTAGAAAAATATCACATTACAATACAGGTCTCAGTAAAATAATAATAATATAGATTTTTATCATAACGGACCTCTTAGTGGCGGAGTCTAGATTATATATTATACTCACATACGTCCCTACATGACGTTACTCCACACTCTGCATACTAGCGAATTGTTCAGCGAATTCCCAATTCGCCAAATCCAACGAGATCACGAACATCGCGTGACCCCTTCAAGCCAAAGGTCACTCGAGTCAGCTGTTGGCTGCGGGCCTCAATGGCAACAGACAGCTTACCGTGACTGGCTTCTAAATATACACAAAAACATCATGTCTACACGTTGATGAGAATATCAAACTTTCCACTGCCGAGTTCAGAGACTTCGGACATGCTTGTAGATGCTGGAGGCGCGCGTTTTTTCGTTGCAAATATCCGGCAGTGATAATATTATTTTTAAATGAAAACGAGTATTCACAATTACTGGAACGAAATATCCCCAAAAACAAAAAAATATATTGTGGATAGCCGTTCTCATTTTAAAAATGTCAAGTGTCCACGATGATAAAGCCTAAAACCAGTTCCACGACACATTCTAGTGTAGCAATACGTTCATTTATTTTCCCTACTTTCAGGACGACGACAGGAAAAAGGGCGGCATCACCATGGCCAGGTACCAGGAACTATTCGCACAGTTCCTCGGAGACACCAGCGAAAACTGCCCCGCGAAATATCTCTTCGGACCCTTGGGGATCTAAATCATCAACTCTTGCATTTAGCCACTAAGAAGATGGCTACATGCATAGCACGTTTATAGTGATGTACTGTAGTTACCAATCCGGCTAACACTGACTTAGCCGATAGATTAATTAAAATCATTTAGCCGAATTATTAATTATTGTTAATTTATACCTGCTGGTTATACACGTGCATGTTTTTATAAGTAAAAATTACAGTCTTGAATTTCTTTAAACAAGCAATATAGTGATGTTCTTTTATCATGCGACTATAGTACAAAGTCGCATGATAAATTAATTTAATCGCTTGTTGTCTTTAGATTTATACAGATATGATAAACGGATGTGGGCCAATAGAATCATAGTCGTTACTGTACTCAGTACATCTATTAGTAAGCAGCTTGTGCAGATGTAGGAAGGTCCGAATATAACCCCATCTTCTTGTAACTGGCTTCATGTAACACGCAAATCGGCCAAACATCGACACACCTATTTTGTTTTACAGCTGTCACAACACAATTCAGCCAGCACTGCTATTGTTATCTGTGGATATTCATTATTATAAATCAATTTATATACTCTGTAACATCTTATACCTGTTCTAACGTCACAGAACTATCGATCCTATGTTATCTATGTAGTTATAATAGTTTCACGGAAAATGCCGCCAAAAATATATTGTCGCCGCATCGAAATACCGTTTGAAAATAGAATATCACAATTATAACTTCGATGCGTTCTGAATTGTTTGGAATGTATTTTTATCGTGTGTTTATTTTTTATAGAACTATTTTCTAAGTTTTACGCTAGTTCAATTATTATTGTATTACTTCCGTTTTCCCGTCCTATAAGTTTAAGATTTATTTTAATATATGTTTGTCGTGTGAAAAATTTGGTGTTATTAATTATTTTAAGATTGTTTATTGTATTGATATTGTGTGATATTGTTTTTACCTGGAATGTTATCGTCACCTTACCGTT